>JAQFZC010007818.1:0-10809 GCA_034695205.1 Dicyrtoma fusca | reverse complement strand
CGTAGCAAATGTAATCTTAATTTAGTTTACTGTAAATACGAAAGGAACAGAAAATCAACTATTCCTTCGTTGTTAAGGTTGCTTAAATGCAAGGTATAAACTGTATGAATGTTTTGTTTTTGTTATGTATAACTATTACTGTATTATTACTAGATCTGTAAGCATCAGCCCTATGTACTAATTCAAAACTCTTTTACCTATGCGCTGAATACGGCTGCCAGGGCTCCTTGATATTTCCTGATTAAATTGTTTATGCTGATGCATTAGAATTAAGTATTCAGTGCTAATTGCATGAAGTAAGAATACTAAATTTTTCATTGGCAGAATCTATCGAAAACTATATAAAGCACTATTTTTGGGTATACATTAAACAGAAATGTGGTATATGTATGTGCAAAACAAAAATTGGATCAAATAAATGAACCTGATAATAGTAATTTGTAATTAAAAACTTATCGTTTGAGACAAGTAAACAGATGCATTGGTTTCGTTTCAAGTTACACTACAGTGGTGAGAATGGACGGGATTTCAACAAGATTGTGACGTAACGACTCTACCGTACTAAAAACACAATGAATACTTTACACGAGCACGCAGCGATTAATTACGCAGCTTTGTTTTTTGCTTTCTCCTTATACATACAGTTGAATACCATTGTATACAAATTAAATGTACATTGGTAGGTATTAGCTTTCAATCCTCACATTTTGTCGAGAATATATTATCAACAGATATGAGTAGTTGGTGTCTAAGCTTATTGACGCTGCTGTATATACACGAGGTTAGCATAAATGGATTAATTTTCATTGTGGTATGCTTTTATAACAACATAGTTGTAAATGTTGGGCGCACTTCAAGTATTGGTTTCTGTTTTAATCACCCAAGACCAACATTACGTTTTACTTTGATAAATAAAACAGTAAGACCTAATATTGTAACTGACATTGCAAATGCAGTACTATTATAATATAATAGCAGAGCGAGTGGTGTGAAAAGTAGGCTAGTTTTAAATGAAACAGTTTAGATATTTGTTATTATACTATTAAATGAAAATATAAAAGCGAAGTTGGACGGTCTTCCACAGTTTGAATCTAAGTCGACTGGATGCAGCCGTCGTTGTAGGCCCTCTTTTGTGTCTACTTCTTCAACCTGATTTTTGCTCGTTTCAGATTATACGCGGAGTTCAGCAAGTAGCCCTATTGGATCCGTTTTGAAATAGAGTATGTCTATCCTTTTGCTCAGGGGAGTAAATGGGATTTCTTCATAGACTTGTCAAAGCTTTTTACAGAAATAGGTGGCAATTATTGTATGAATTTTGTTATGTAACCTCGCAGCCCAGCACGTGGGGCAGAGTTTTAAAGGTCTCCGCAAAATGACGGCATTGGCTGGTATCCTGGCCACGACTGAAAGTATCGCTAACTGGAAATAAATTTGACAACATTGTGATAGCGGATGTCCGTTCTGTAGCGGTAATTTCTTTGTTTCCAAATATTTGTTTTGTTACCGATGGGATAATCCGAATAGAACTAAAAGTCCGTTTTCTTTTGTACAAGAATTCGCACCAGTTATGGTATTTGTGGTCACGGAAGTGTCCAGGTATGATTTTACTTCGTTTTGTCCTGCACTTGGCTTGGAACTTGTATTTGATTTCCGCCTGAGATAATTCCAGTAGTTTCAGGCACCTTTTCATTTTCCTGTCAATGTCTCAGAAAATGGGATGTTTTTGTTGGAATTTAGCAATGCAATGCAAACATTATGCTGTTGTATGTAGGCTTCCCATATGGGTTTTATAATGAGCAAGGTTAGCCACATTTCCTGATTTTCGCGCAAAAATTTCCTGATTTTATGGTTTTCAATTTCCTGGTATTTCCTGATTTTGCGTTCAAAATGTCCTGGTATTTCCTTATTTTTGTTTTAAATTTCCTGGCATTTCCTGATTTTTTATCAATAATTCCCTGATATTTTCAGTTTTATCGCTACAAACATCGTTTTGCGGTTGCATTTTTTAGTATCTATTAATGCAATTTGTTTGCACTTGTTTAAGTTGCAAATTATTTTTTTTTTCCAAAATGTTTAAATTAATATACCGTTAACATTATTTCATCGTAAGTTTTAAATAATTCGAAATTAAATTCAAAACATTGGAAATTTTAAGTAAAGTTTACCTATCCTGATATTTCCGAATTTGAAAAGAATTTCCTGATTTTCCTGATTTTTCCGGAATTTGTTTCCGTACATGGATTTTAAGCATAGTCATTTCTGAAAACGGGTTGACCAGCGTCAAATCCACATTTCCTGTTATTACCTGATTTTCCCGATTGGCCAACCTTGATTATAGTAGTACTATACTATCACGCGGTAGTCCAATAATATCGTTAACTGTTCAACGTATTAACTTGTCTAGGTTCTCCAAGAATAGTTTGCTTAGGTTCTCGATTGGTACTTGATTGAAGGTAGTAGCAGCTAAGTAGTGGTCATTGCAATTATTTACGAATAAATTGAGATCCAAAGTGCTGTTTAGGTAGACGATCATCATTACAATTATATTATTACTCTTGCTGGATAAAATACGTACTGATAAATTATTACACGCAAGGTTCAGCAAAAAGCAGAATAATTATAGCTAATGTTTCAAGGGTGCTCGCCATACATACATCCATAAAGGGACGTAACAATTAATTAATATTTAAGAACGGCTCCAATTGTTCATAATATAATGTTGTCATTTTCGTTCCTTTGCTTTGGCTACAGAAACATGGAGCAAGCTCTTCCTAGTATTAGGCATTAATAAATTATCTCGAACCAACATTTCGAATTACTATTTTAATTAAAGGTGATTTCCTAAAGTACCCATGTTTATATTGTCACAGCATTTTGATCAAATAAACGTAACTGAAGTAAACAAAAACACAATATCGAATTAAATAAGTAATGAGAGGTTCATATATTTATGAAAAGCTGTACTTAGTATCATTAATGCAACTTAGCAAATCGTGAAAAACTAAAGCCATTTAGTGATGGTTTTGGTTTCGTATTTACTACCACAATACCAAAGCACGTTAAACATTGGGGAAATTTTTGGATTTATTTGACAGTTTTACATTGTTTAATAATACAAACCTACATGAATTTATTTTGGTCTTTGAATTATTTCGATAGATAGAAGTAAATTAAATTGCAATTTGAAAAAATGAGCAACAAAGGTCGCACTTGGCAAAGGCCTGCTCCAAAAATGTTAATAATTTGTATTTTGGTTCTAAATCTGAGCATCCCTGGCAAAAGCACCAATCTCATAAACTTATCTGAAATGAGCAGCCCATTTGAGTTCAATTCAAAAAACTTCGTATTCAGTTTGCAGAAAAAATTTGAAAAGTACGTCGCAACGCTCAAGAATCCAATCGACATTGGCGATATTAGAATAATAATTTTAGAGCAAATTGGCCAGCCAAAATCTGTGCATCATTTGACTACAGGCTGGCCTACGACTGTCAGTTATATTAATATAAATAATATTAGACGTAAATGTGACTCTGAAAATATCATTCACACTAATCCATCCTTTAATAGAATAACCGAGAAAGTTTTAAAGCACTACATGCCCCATCATTCTACCCATATTCTTATAATGCAAGATAACTCTTTGAAGATAATTTCCAATAAAAGTCCAGACAGCGACACTATTTTCAGCCCTATTTTTAAAAACATTGTCAAGTTTGGTCAGCCGCACCAAGATCGCTTTATAATAGTGCAATCCAATCTTGACGATTTAAAGAGTACCATGAACCTCCCAATCTTGAAGAAAATAAAATACAAAGTTGGTATGTTGTTAGCAAGCCAAAATCAAAATGGAGCCAACGACTTGGCCGTCGTACTTGATCCGCATACTGACAGCATCATGAAAACTTTTACAAACTTTGTAGGAGGCTTCCCAAATTTTGAAAACGGGCACCTGGATTTCGATTTAGCATTTAAAAATAAAATTCTAAAATTATTGGGAAAGCCAATGCATCCGTACATGACTATGGTGGGTGACCAAATAACTGGCGGATCATTCTATCACGTGCTAGCCCTTTCCGCCGCAAAGTATAATTTCACGTTACAAATTGACACGAGTGCGGATGGAACCGGGATTTTTAAAAATGGGCGGTGGACGGGGATGACGGGTGCAGTGTACTACGAAAAAGTGGACATTGGTCTATTCGTCAGTGCAAACTATGCTCGTTCAAAGATAATCGATGTGGTGCCTTTTTTTCACGATCCCATTCAATTCATCACCCGTGCTCCGGAGTATGCTGTAGAATGGGCAGCCATATTGTATCCCTTTCGAATTGCTACTTGGATTTTCATTTGCTTAACAACAACAGCAATGAGTTTAGCTCTCTACGTCATTTTAAAAACAAACTTTGACGGGCCTCTTACTAAACTGAAGTACAGAGGAAAAATGATAGCTCAGAGAGTTAAATACGAAGGGAAGGAATTTGAGGCCCGTAACATTCAAAGTAGAAACAAAATTCAAAAGCATGTCTACCTTGCCATCATTTTGCCATACAAAACTTTATTGTGGCAATGCTTTACCCATTTTATTCCAAACTGCATAAAATTTCCGATCTGTTTCTGGCTCATATTTGTAGTGGTAATAAGCAATTGTTACAACTGCGACTTGCTCGCGTATTACTGTCGACCTGCACTGAGCAAAGTCCCAACTAACTTTGAAGAACTCAGTCTGATGGGGGACCTGACTGTCAAGTTCAATTATTTAGCCGGAACGGCTTTTAACTACTTTAACTCTTCAAAGTCTCCCGTTATAAGGGCTGTCAAGGATCGGTTTCTAATGGAGCCAAAAATGGTACAGTGCGCCATCTACGCCCTGATGACCCCTAAGAGTGTCTGCATCTCTTGGGGTTCGGCTTTAAAAGCAATTGTAGCAGCAAATCTGACACTTAATGGGATTGCTAATGAGTTCATCATTTTCTCAAAACCTGCTGTTACATATAACGTTGGATTTGCTCTCTCAAAGCACTCTGTTCTAACAAGCAATTTCCGCTCTATAGTGGGATTTGTTAGGGACACCGGACTTATTGAGAAATGGAACCAAGATGTCTTTTCTAACTCCTCCGTAATTGGCAAGCAGTGGATGAAGAAAGTCAAGATCAGTATTACAGGAGACGCCGGGAAGAGTGAAAATTCAAGAGTGACGCAGACTCGTTTCCTTTATGAAAAACTAACCAATGATTACGAAAGAATTAATAGAATGACAGCAACGGAATTTAAACTCGAAAACGCAATCTTAATCTTTTCGATTTTATTAGCAGGATGTTTCTTAGGTATGGTTGTAGCCATTTACGAATATTTTGAGCCTGTAATTTTCAACAGTAACTATGCGTTATCAGTAGTACAAATAATTCAAAGTAGATTATATACAGCTTTTTACTTTTAATAAAAACTGGGTTTACACTGCACTGTAAACATATAGAATCTGATAATGTACTGTTATGCGAAAAGTTTTAACTAGACGATCGTTATGTAATTGCACTAACAAGTTAATGTAGATTTTGACTTTACATAAAAAACAAAAAATGCAATTTTGTGTTATGTTTTATTAATTGTAAGTACCTGTTGGCCATGATCTGTTGTACACAGCCAGCAGTTAGTCATGACTGTGGTAACTTATTAGTGCAAAAACTGTGACGTGCTTGAGCCTAGCGATAAGATGTGTTTTAGCGATGTATGTACATACACATATTCTTTGGACCATGACGGGGTCAAATTACGGGTAATAAATTATCATGTACATACATATGCCATCGCACTAATAGTCCGGTTGTCAACTAACACTGCAATGGTAACTTGCATTATTTTCTACATTATCGATAGCATCTTGCATTTATTTCGTGGCGTGGCCCACACTTAATTAAGTAGTCAACAATATTGTCATTGAATGTGATTTGACATCCCTCTCATTATAACTTATTTTAACGAATCCTTCGTATTTGTTTGAGACAATGCAAATACGTACAACATGGCACTGAAAATAGCATACGAATTTGCCAATATTATTGCAGTAATTAAAACTGGTATTGTTGTTAACTTACATATTGCATTGTGTGGTGCCCGGTACGAAAAGGAAATATTAGCCATGCATATAAAATGATTAGTAACACTATAGGCATGCATGAAGTACATATTTCTGTATAATAAATGACCAACATAATAAAGTCGTTAATTGAGTTGTTTATTTCTTGCTTACGGAAAGCTTATATGTTAATTTACGGTACTAATTTACTACCTGTGCTTACTGCAATTCCAATTAAAAAGTTTAAGCGTCCTATAAAAGTCTAGATTACCATTCGAATTGGCATCAGAAGCATTTGAATAACCATTACCATTTCAACTTACTCAGTCTCTTCAAGAAACACACCAAAATGGCCAAAATTATCGTAAGTTAATAGTAAACGTTTTAATATTTTTGGCGATAAACGTAAATATTAATTTTTGGGCCCTAAATTGGTTTTGAAAGTATTTTATTTTATAGATAGTCGTTGTTGCCCTCTTCGCTCTTGTGGCAATCGCTGTGTGCCAGCAACAACGGGAAGCAGAAAAATCTACAGCTGACGGCAATACCGGAGATCTGCAAACAGCGGGTTCTTTGTACGGCGGGTTTTACGGTGGCTACCCGTATGGTGGATATGGATATGGACATGGCTATGGTTATGGCGGTCCTTTCTATGGCGGTTATGGAGGATACGGTCACGGAATTGGCTACGGTTTCGGTGGCTATGGATATGGATTTGGATACTAGTATGTACTTAAATGGTTGATAAACTATATTATTTCTTATCGTCTTCAAAAAAACATGTCTAAAGCACCCCAAAGCCAAAATTTCAAATTCAAAATCTGGTTCGAAATTTAAAATTTTATTGTTATTTCACAAAATTAGGACGAACGAGTTGCTAGACTCTGCGTAAGCGTGATTATGATTATGGGCTATATGTAGCTGTGTAATTATGATCGTACATAAGTGTCTGCCTAGCATTGAGTTACATAGTTGCAATTATATAAACAAAATCCACCTGATGTTACCATATTGTATTCTTATTGGTTGTTCAAAATTGAAAAATACCAAAATGTTTAATTCGACAAAATAAAAATCAAGTTTTACAGAAAATATACAAGATTATATTAACTCGTAAACATAATTGAACACTGTTTGGGCAAAACTTGACATCCAAAGTAAAGTATTTGTAAACTTCATAAAATTAATAACTTAATAACTAACATAAGAAGATGTGTTGTGACCTTCCATGTTCTTTGATCAAAGTAATAACACAGATCCAAAGAAAGAGAAACATCTACCGTGTATCTTCCACGAGAACGCGGGTCTCTATTACTAAGCGAAGTGCGTGTGTTTCACAGCTGTAGAATCATTCCACTTCCCGAGATTCAAAAGTATTTCTAATCTAAGATTCTACCTTTTTTCTACAAAACGAAATCACGAGTTTTGGTAACCTTTGACTTCTAATATTTCACTCTACCTATTCACCAGGGCTAATAGGCTACATATTACAGCGGCTAAAAAACTCATTATATTGAACAAAATTAATTTAACTCGTGTTGCCAAGAAGCGCTTCATTTTCTGAAACAATCCCAACACATTCAAAGTTATTCGTTGGTGCTATACACTTTACTTTAAAATTGCTTCAATAGCAAATAATATGTAAATATTTATGTGTGTTGTAAGCATAGCCCTAAAATTGGCTAATATGTACATAAATTGAATTGAATTTAATTTGTATTTATAAACATTGATCAGGTAAACGTATAGACTGAAGGAGATTGCACCGGATATCGAAATAATTCAGAATATGTACATACTTGCACGCAAGTTAAAAGCTAAAACAGCGGAATTGTGGATATATATTCAATTAATAAAACTTTGAAAATATATAACTTTTAAGTAGCCAATTTATATTTCAGATTTGTTTCATTAATCACATACATAATAATATTTCCACAGTTCAATTTTAAAATGAATCGATTATCCCTTAAACATTATGTTTAGAATACAAATATTAGTTTATAGATACTGAAATGAGTTCATATAATTTGAAATGAACAGCATTGACGTATACAGTGCTAGTAGTTTTATAAAAGCTCACAATACTAACTTATTTTACTCTACCAGAACCAGAACTACTTTCCTAGCCAACAGCACAACTTCAACCTATATTTGTATTTCCAGCCCAGCTTTCGTTAGTAAACTTCTAAATAGATATTGTAGTAGGTTTGCAGACTTAAATCAACGAGTGTTGGGTTGCCCAAGCTAGATATATTAGCAGTTAAAATGTTGCTTGGAAGCATCATGAAGAAGAATTTAAATAAAGCATATCTCTTAGGGGAGACATTTTGCTGTTTGCCATTTGAATGGGATGCTACGGCCAGTCGTCCAGTATTGACTAAATCCAGAACACGACTCGTATTGTGGAAATCAGGGATTTTTTCGTACTTTGTGCTCACAGTCATAATGGCTTTACGCTGTGTCAATAGCTACAACTGGAGTAATTTCGCAGAGAAATGGGCATCTTTCACAAAGCAAGAGAAAAATGATTTCTTATATTTTATTTTTGCTTTGAATATATTGTTGAACATTTGCTACTTCAACATTTGTCTGCTTAGAGTCTACAAGGACATTCCAGAGACTTTTAGACAAATGATTAGCTACACTCGACACTTTCAATACCAGTATGCTTCCAAAGAGCAGATGCTTAAAGCTCGAAAACGAGTTGATAAGGAAGGGATTTTAGTCCTGCTACTGTTCTACACTGCCATACCCGTCTACGTCCAAATTACAGCATTTTCCCTGTACAACTATACTTCACCATTTAATTTACTAAAAATTGGAAAAGAGGATAAGATGAGTCCTGGGTTTATTTTCAAGTTATGCATCAACCAGATGATTATTACGTATTCAGTCATTTTAATCTATGCTTATTCCGCTTTATGGGGTTGGACTTTGTGCCCTTTATCCACCGTCATTGGAAACTCGTTACAGCAACTTAAGTGAGTAAGGAAGGTGGGGGTAAAAAAACAGGGGCCTGAGAGATCCGTGAGTTGCCTTGTGACAACCCATAGATCGGATTCCAGACAGAAATAGCTGCTTACGAATATCAATAAGTAGCAACATTAAAAAATAATAATAATAATTCATGTTCAGGTTTACCGACAAAAAAATCAAACCGGGCGCCTGTTTTTTTTACCCCCAGATCCCTTATATTTAATATAATTACTACTGAATTTAATACATTGTACTATTTTTTTATTCCAAAAGTTTTAAAAAGCACTCAATTCTCATTGCAACCTCAAAAGTTGAAAATTCCTTAAAACGGAAAAAACGAATTTCGTTTGGAATTTCCAAAATTCGTATGCTTTGTTCGATGATGCATACAATTTGTTATTATTTGTTAATGTTACAATTGAAACATTTTAACAGACTATTGTTTACGTTCCAAAGAGGCTTTACAATAAACCTTCATTTTCTATTTTTGTTTATATGCAGATAGGCGAGTAAGGTGTTCTCTAGCTTAATAATGGAATGCTATTTGTGTTCATTAGTTTAACTATTAAAGTTGAATTTTCCATTATAATTCCCTGTGGACCTTTTCTACCACGAAAATTCACAATTCTAAATAAATTCCCAAATATTTTCTTTCATGTTTTTGAGATAGGACACTAATATTGATTCCACATTTTCTAAAAAAAATGTTTTAGACCTGAAGGAGCACCTGGAAAGAAAACAGAAGCTATATTTTATTGGACACGGAAGAAACTTCGCTATCCACTGGGATTCATCCGGGCGTACAATCAAATAACTCTGCTGTGTAACGAATTAAACAACGTTGGTAGAGACGTACTATTGTGTGTGCAGGTTAACCTTCAACTATCAATTACATTGGCACTCACAGTACTAATTAGATCGGATCGTTCATTATTTAGCACCGCTACTGGTATTGTGGCTATCACAAATACGGTAATTTTTATCTATGCAAATACAATTGGGGGAAAAATTTACGAAAACTCGAAGGAATTGCCGCGTGAGCGACTGACGAGTAGCTCGAATGAAATCTTAACACCATGGATGAGAATATCAATGAAAAGTCTGAGACCCGTTAGATTGCAAATTGGCTCTAGTTTTTACTTTGACTCGGACTTTACCATCAAGGGCGTACAAAGAATTGTAGAAGCAACCCTCAATTTACTCTGCTTGCTTAAAGTATAAGCCGCACCATGCATGTAATCTAAATTATAAGGTATATATGGAATATAATCATTACTAGTGAATAAACATGTTAGTGGTAGATTCGTAGATTGGTTTTTTGTATCCTCAGCAGAACGTTACTTTATCCCTTAATTCCCTAATTACTAATGAAGTCGAAATAAACGTAAAGAGTATACTACAGAATATTTCAAAAAATTAGCCAATTCAATTTTATTGTTGTTTGCACTACTCACACAAACAATGCTTTAGAATAATAAAAGTACAAAAAAGACAGATTGCCGATCAACAATGTACATATTGCGTAGTAGATTGCGCAGCAAAATCAGACATTCAACTTCACAAGATCAAATCATTTACAAGAAAGCGCGGGCACCGTGGATTCCGTAGCCGTGGATGGCTGGGGCACCGGCGTAAGCCAAAGGAGCGGCGTGACCAGCATAGGCGACTGGAGCGGCGAGAGCGATGGGTGCAGAGTAGGCCAAAGCTGGGGAAGCATAGGCGACTGGAGCAGCGGCGTAGGTGGTCAATGGAGCGTG
>JAQFZC010007817.1:0-10811 GCA_034695205.1 Dicyrtoma fusca | reverse complement strand
GAGACCCGTGCTCTAAATCAGCTAGGACTCAGACCCCGTGCTCTATTTGAGAATTTGAGACCCTTGCTCTAAATCAGCTAGGACAGACCCCGTGCTCTATTTGAGACCCGTGCTCTATTTGAGACCCGTGTTCTATTTGAGAAAATTACATAATTTGCCGTTGTAGAAAGATGCAAAATGTTCTGGCGATGGCATCGGAACTTTGAAAAACCTCAAAAGTGCAATAATTTCGGTTTTAAAACTTTGGAAGGGTGATAAATTGCCTTTGCCAAAAGATGGAAAAATGTTGCTTTTCTCATGAAAATCGATATTAGAAGATCAAAATAGTATTTTAACTCCATCAAAAACGGTATAAATGGTATAAAAGTTTTGAAGATAGAGTAATTTGTAGTAATTTAGACCATGTATGTGGAAGATATGTGAAAGTATGCGGAAACATTTCTTAAGGAAACTAAGCAGGCTATGGGGAAATGTCCAGGACGGCCTCGCTTTGATGACGTAATAGCGGAGAGGCGCCTTCCTACGTGGAATGGAAAGGCTGTTCTCTTCGGTTGTTCAGTTGCTCAGCCGTACAGATAAGGACTGGTGACCAATTTGAAATTATTTATGCAGTTCCAGTTTATCTCTCTGTCGCTTTGTCTCCCTCTCTCGCTGTCTCGGCTCTGAAATGTAAAGCATCAGCGATTGTAAAGTTTGCAGATATCGCTCTACTTTTACTCTCCTCGTGGACTTGTCTTCTTCTCTGTTTATGTTCTTCTCTGTAATTCCCGTGTGTCCCTCCCTTCCCTTAAATAATGTGTACGGCCCAATGTAGTACATGGCAGCAGTTGTAGGAGTGAAGTACCCAGCAGTAGAATAGTTACTGTTGTATCGGCAGTTGCAAGTCGTAAAGGAAGCTACACAAGTATTTCCCTGTACGAACTGCCATCAAAAACAAGAGACACGAACGCAAATCAATAGCCAAGGAGAAGCAAATCATGTTTTTCTGTATTTTCGAGAAGATATAGCGTCCATTCCTTTCCAAGACTGTGGCGTAATTACAAGAGTTTGTGTAATCAATAATACGAATTACCCATACTTTTATTTCGTTGTCAATTCGATGGCAAAAATAAAACACAATTTTGCAATATGCTCAATATGATGACAGCAACTGTAATTATATCGAATTAAATGCAACTCTTAAATACTCACGTGGATTTCAGCTCTTTCCAAATGCTCAACTTGCATGTTTTTGAAAAAGGTACAAAACTTGATAAACCAACTTTTGAAACGGCAAAATGTCCTACTTTTCTTATTTTTCTCACTGTATGTATAAAGCGGCATGGTAAGGACAAGTTTTAAAATATTGGGAATTTTAACGTTTGCATATTTCAAAGGATGCAGTATGTCATAGATAGACGTTTTCAAAACAGGCAAAATGTTGCAAAATTCGTGCTTTAAAAAAATGCAAAACGTGTGAAGCAAACTTAAAAAAGTTGAATGTATGGTATATTTGAAAGGTGCAATTGCATATAAATGCTGTTTTCCAATCTTCCATTCCAAATTTACCTAAAGATCGTCTGAAGTTCTGTAAAAGCGTCTGAAAAAGTGCAAAATAATGCATTGGTCCCTACTAGATTGGATTAATTTGAATTTTAACAATGCGCTGTGAAAGGTGTGCCTATCAGTATTGTTAGCTCTATAGAAATCGCATCCTAAATGCGAAACAGTTACACGGGCAAGAGGACGATACACACCTAAGCATTTAAGAATTACGAGGACGATTAGAAGCTGAAAGAACAGGAGCCTCGTGCAGATCGAGTGAGAAGTTGAATGTAGGCAAAAAGAAGGCTCTCGTATTTCCCATAAAGTTTTATTTGTACAGACTGTAATTACAGAGCGTATGTGTGGCCCAGGAAGGAAGGAAGGAAGGAAGGAAAGTCGGAAAAAGAAGGGAGCAAAGGATTAACGATTACGATACGATTACGACTATGTTGGTGATAGGGATAATGATAATGATAACGTGGGATGGGATGCAATCAGATCGTAACAAGTACAGATTAAAGAGATGTTAACGAGGCGGTAATTGGAATTTACATTTTACAAGTTAAACAGACTCAATTTAGCTTCTGATTTTTCAATCTCCCAATCTTTTAACTTTTATGGGAATCAGGTACCTTATCTATAATTCCCTACGATCCATGATCCTTTGCAGTAACTAGCAGTACAGTGTCGCTCTAGAAGCAAAATATTTTGTTTTTATTTCTTTCAAATATAAATATTAATTGCTGTCGACCAGCGCTTTTGAAAGGCTCAGAACACAGTCGTAGGCAAGGTATAATTAAATAATAGGTAAGATGATGAATAAAATGAATGAATTAAAACTGCTTTTTCACTGCCCTGTCCAATGTACATAATATTTTCATTTGTGATGGTAATAAAATGAGTTCCATGATGTTCTACTACATCTCCTCACCAAACAATAGTTTTTCAGTGAAGGAAGGAAATAGTAAAAGGTTGGCTGGGCTCTCTACAGCAGAATCAAGTGTACGTACATAGAATAGTTAGTGGACTGCAGTAATAAATATTGTTAATTAGGCATAGATGTGAGCGCACTTGTATTTGAATTAAAATAGACGGAATTGTTGGTCTTTTGTGATTGTGTGTAGGTTGTTAAGTGGGAAGAAATGATGGTAGAATTTGAAGGAGAACACAAGGACTGACTCGAAAGTTCTAGGCGAAGGTATCCGGGAGGAGATGAGATGTTTTGGCCTTTTGATGCTTGTAGTTAGGAGCCTTTGAAATTGTGTGAAGTTGTACGAGTTTAAATTGGAACTAATGAATGAGTCGGAACCTCCTTCGAGGAAACAATGATTGTTATTATTATGAAGACTCAAGACGTTTCCTCCTTCATTCCACTTCACTTCACTTTCTATCCAAACCATCACAGATCACCATCAGGAGCAGACCAAGTACAAAATAAGGGAGCCTTTTTCCCGGCTTTCGGCTTCTGTAAACATCTTATAGTTTATAATTTACACATTCATTTTTAATCTCGACAATTCTATAATGGTCAGTAGCTGCATGCTTGTAGTTTTAAGCTGTATAAAGATTACCAGTGTGCAGCTGGCTACATCGATATTCAAAAGTCGAAGTTCTAAAGCAAAGCATAATTTATTTCAAATTTCGAAAAACAGTATAACGGGATTTTTAAAACACAATTTTGTTATTAATTGCTTTACAAATCACCAATTTTTGTAAAAACAGACTTTGTAAAACGCCTTTGGAAAGTGTTCTATCACAATTACAGGTTCAAATTAAAGAAAACGAACTTTAAAAATGATCAAAAAGCAAAACACATTTTAAAATCACAAAATGTTAAGCTGTTTTTTTTGCTATTTATTTGGGATCGTCATTTCTGAAAGAGATTTTTTAGAAAGATACGCTTTTAAAAACAACGCTTTTTGAAAAATTGCCTTGCCTATCAGAAGTAAACTTCAAACACGTGCCTTAGCCGAATCGCTACCAAAGTTTTCAGACTCAGCCTAATTATGTATTGTCACTTTGTAAACTGCCCAAATATTTGTTAGTGCAATTGATTGCTTGCATAGAAACTATCCAGATGGATTTTATAGGCAATATATAATTAGCGTTAGTGACAAATGCTTAAAAAAAGAGACTGAAAGAGAAAAGGTGACTACAATGTAAATTAAAAATGAGGCCAAAAATGTCCACCCAGTCCCATTATAAGGATACACTGAAACATCAGATGGCCCAGGGAATGGTGCGTCATCTCGTCAAGTCAAGTGAAGGTATTTGGATTTTGGGAAATAAATTGCGTTAAGGAGGAAGACTCAGTGTTTAATTGTGCTGTGGGAAGATTAGAGAGTGTACAGATGAAGTATGGAGAGGCTGGGAGTGCAGTGATGTATGTGGACCATCGTAGCGTGCAGAGGAGTGTGATGGAGGGAGAAGGGATCATTGGATTCTCAATTGTCTTTGTCCCATTTAGACATCCCAGCCATCCAGATAAAATGACACCCAAAAAAAATATCATCTCCAAGCACCCTCATTACCTTCTCATTTCTCCTCTTCTTTCCCGTGTCAATTCTCCTATCAAGGACTCCCACTATAGATTATAGATGCGCTCATCCAATCCCTTGTCTCTGCTACCGTAAATCCATCATTAGTCTACCAACATCTCACTCTTTACGGCTTTAAAGTGTAGATTACAAATTTACAATCCTTCGTCAATTCAAATGATGCCTTGTCTTACAATCCTACTATAATGAGATCGCTTCTTTCGAAATGCTACTTTAAAAAACCGTTTTTGTTGGAATTACGAGACGTACTAAAAATCAGTTTTAAAAATTGTACATGTTTAAGGAGATGCTTTTGTATCTGTAGGAATAATATTTTAAAAACTTGTTTCAATGAAAATACACAACCTACAATACCTCCTATGTTGCAGAAATGACGTTGTTGATAACATGGTTTTGTAGAAACGACATTTTAAAAAGTGTTTTTATAAATTTGACTGTTGTAAGGTGGGACCTTTGAATAGATGTTAGCCTTAAGGAAAAGTGTTTTTATACAAATGGACTTTGTCGGAGACTAGATTAATCGTAATTGGCTTTTTGAAAAGGTGTTTTTTAGCAGACACTAACTTTTTTAAAAGTGTTTTTATAGAAATAACATTTTAGAACCTTGTTTTAGCGAAAATAAACGAAAATACATTACAGAAACTTTAGAACCTTTACGTTGACGCAAGGATTTTGAAAAAGTTAAGTAAAACCACAGCGCTATTTTAGAAATAAATGAATAAAAATCCACATTTTGAAAATAGATTCCTTTTAAATTGACAATCTAAAACAACTGTTTTTTATATAAAAACAAAAATAATGCACTATCGTTTGAAGTATCACCAGTAACATAAAAAGGCACCGCAAATCGTTAATTCTGAATCTGTTAGCTGAAAATCTGTCATTGCATTCATTTTTCTTACCCATGCCATTTAGAAGAATGTAATCAAAGATTTCCAGTACATCTATATTTGTTTGAATGGAAAACATTGAGATATGCCTTCCTGTATCCCCCTTGGCCTTGCTATAGACAGTATATACCCGCACCTTCGTACTCTGTGCTGGTAGATGCGTATGCTGATAATGGGAGGTAACGTCGCATTCATATTCACATTCGCATCGTGTGTTTAATGTGAAGCCTCAACCTCCCCATCACATAACTTGTGAATCATTATGACGGGGTGTCAGAACAGTAGCCTCCCCATCTTACACTTTCAATTAAACTCGACATTTTCTAAACACGAGTTGAAATATCCCAACAACGCCACTGCACTCCAGTCCCAGCCCTTTTCATCCCATCTCATAAAATATCCCTTGCACTTCCCAACGACAAGGTAATAAGGGAAGTCAAAGGGAAGCCAAGCACAGGAAAAGCTATAAATATATAACTAATCTTTACGATACACCAATGTACACTTTCTATACTCAACACAGTCTACATTGTAGAGATGCAATTCCATTTTCATGGGTCACCCTTCTGCTTCTGACATCCCCGGTATTTCCTAGCCATTGCCTTTGCCTTTGTCCTTGAACTTAGGATTAGCACAGTGCATTGCAACCAACTACCAATAGATATATCAGCAGCTGTAATCACCCTCAGTGCAGGATTCCCATGTAGGCAAAGCACACAAGTGCATGTTTTGCAAAAAAAGTGTTTAAAAATGTCGTTTTGAAAAGATGCATGCACACAACAACGTGTTTTTCAAACATTGTTTCCAAAAACATTTTTAAAGCTTGTTGTTTTAAAAAGGAAATTGTTAGAGAAACGGGTTATTTGAAAAATTATGTACATAGGTATATCTACATTACTTGTCGTTTTAAAGAAGCGTTTCAAAGAAATCGATCATTTTCAAAAAACTATTGTCAAAGTTTGTCGTTTTGAAAAATATCTTTATGAGAAAATAGTCAATGTTGGGACAAAATGCTCGGAAACCACTATTTATAACGAAAGTTGGGTTTTCAAAGAAATTGGCAAAACATTTTCAAAGTTTGTCGTTTCTAATAGAGTGTCTCTTAAGAAATCGACGAATTTCAAGAAATATTTTCTGTGCTTGTCGTTGTGAAAAGTATGTTTCAAAAGAAATCAGCAATTTTGAAAAAGTGGTTGAAAAAATACTCCCTTTTTACAAAAATTCATTTTTTTAAAGCACATTATCTAAGAACAATTTCTACAAATGAATGTCCCAAGATTTTACAATTATTTTACCTCAATATTTACATTTTAAAAAATGGTGTGGGCAGTTGCTCATTGGTGCTCTGCTTACAGCTCGATTGGCTTCTCGTTTGATATCATCCAAACCAATTAAATACCTTGGTGATCTCTGTCCGTCCGCTGTTCAGTCCAAAGAACTTTGAAATGGATAAATTGTATGACAAGGCCATTGCATGCATTCGAATCAAAGACATGCCACGGAATTTGAAAACTACATACTTTTGGCTTTGGCTTTGACTTGACCTTGGCGAATGACTGGTGTGCTTTATACTTTCCCATTTACACCCTCATTGTAGTAATCCCTTCGGTTTCCGTTTTCTACTTTGTCATCAAAACTAACTCAACTATTGTGTTCTCCGCACAGGTGCTTATTACCTCCAATAATTATGACCCAAGTCAAGCCTTAAGACTCCACGTTTCACGGGCTTCTTCAACTCTGGTGCTGCCTTTCCTTTCGTCTTGCTTTGCTTGCCTGGCAGTAGTGGAAGGATTGCATATATTGTGGTGTGTTCTCTGTACTGGATGTTCTGCTTTGTCTTGGCTCAAACACGGAAGGCGATGGAGAAAGAAAACGCAAGAGAACACTCAAGACTCAAGAGCTACAAAAAGCAAACTACCCAGCTACCACCTACAATAGTAGCATTGAAAACAAGTATGCTAATGAAATAAATAATATTTTGTTACCTTGTCATAAGTATAGCTAGGGACCTTGCAGATATGATGCTTTTATCGGGTTTAATTAGCTTTTCAAAAAAACGGCTCAATTTTATTTGCAAGTTGTATAAAAAATTGGCCTAAATATTTGTGAGTTTTGTAGAAGAGCAAAGAAACAGTATTTTAGACTTTTTAAAAGTTGTAAAGCTTACATAAAAGGTGAAATTTCAAAAATATGTGCAATTTGATACACATATGTAATTTAAAAATTGTCTACGCATGCAATTTACCTTTAGGATTTGAAAAGTGGGAAAACTTAATATTTGCCCTTTCAAAAAATGACCCACTTGTCACATTTTTCAAAATTGTATTAAATGAGAACGCACACAAGTTACAACCAATCTACTAGGAACGTTTGTGGCATAGCAATGGAAATGTCCCTATTAGTGCCCCTAAAGACGGTCGCATCTCATGATATCTGTAGCCGTACTTACATAATAGAATGTTAACAACATTAGGAAGTGGCGAGCGAGTGAGCGAGTGTGCGAGTGAGTGAGAGAGAGAGAGAAGGACGAGAAAAATGTTTTTTCTTTTTTCTTTTTTGTTTCTTGTAATATTTTTTCTGCTTCGTGTCCAGAGAGGCGATAAGGAGAGGGAGACGGAGAGCGAGTGTGTGTACATGTAATAATAATTGTTAATCCCATCATTTACCTCTCTGCATTTTAAGACGTTTACTCACACACTATAAAATATTATACCCAAGATAATACGCTGTATGCCATGCTATATAGGTATACCAGCTGGGCTGGAGGGCTCTCGCAAATCTTAGAACACTCACTATCACAATGGCTTGGCTTTTAACACCGATCAACAAGTTTACCCTTTCTGTCTTTAAAAATGTACACACTCTTTTTCTTAGGGTGCAACGCCATATTTTTGCCTCTTCGAGAAATTTGAATTATAATATTTCTTTTCTAAACGTCACAATAAATACGTTTTTAAAAAAGTCAATCACTTTAAAGCCCAACATTAAAATGTCTGAAGAATTCATTTAGTAACCGAGGGTAATATTGGAAATGCCCCGGTAATTCTCTAGTGTATGGTACATTATGGACTGCGAGTCCATAAGTCATGGCATGAGTGAGAAATGTAGGATTAGAACTGTGCTATGTGCTGGTGGTAAATTATACGCTTCTGATTCTAAATTATATTTTATACGTGCGGTCCCTGCACTGCACTGGCTCTCGCGTCCCTCTCTGTAGTTTCTCAACTCTTGTGCATGGAGTGGGCAGAGAGAGAGGGAAAAAAAAGAAAATAAAATTTTCTTATCAAAACACAAATTAATATTGTACACACTGCACAACACTCATTTCTTTATGAGCACTATGTATTATGACCGGCCACACATACTTATAGACACGTTAGATAGCTTAGCGCTAGTTACTATTTGTAGCCTGAAAAGCAAAATAGCGCATCTGTAACAATTTGTACAGCAAATCGAACATACCTTATCCAGTTTTTTGAGCATGCAGTTATAACTAATAGTTAGCATTATGAAAAGGTACAAAAGATGTAAGAAATATGCTTTGCAAAAATTCACATTTACACACCCCACAATTACTGGCTTTTCAAAAGTTGCATTCTGAGCCAATCCTATATAAACGTGCGATTCGAAGGCTGAGACTCTTTCAGTTTAAATAATAAAACTGTACTCAAGAATGCTTTGTTAAATTTCCAAGTAACTTGGAAGTGCTTCATTTTGAAGAATAATTTCAGATGCGTCATTTTGCCTCCCAAGCAGCATTGAAAGTATGAATTAGCACTGCAGCCTGTGCGTAGGCAGACGGAGGATTTAATTTGTACGTGGAAACTGTAGTCGGAGTAAATTGTGAGTGTGAGTGCTTGAGCAAAGTGGCCACGAAGCAAACAAAGTCTGTGATAAAGTAGTTTTAAAAAGGTAATCGTATCCTCACACATTACGCTCCACTCCATGTTATTTTATTTATATTTGTATCTCTTTCCACTTGTGTCTTCTTTCCTTCCCCTCCTTTGCATAATCAACGAAATTACTGGCGAAATTACTAAATGTACTGAAATCTGTACTAAGTTCAAGCAAATGTGGTGCAATGTGTTATAAAGTTGCTCTTTGGAAATTACCCTAGTCTTTTACGCACAAACAAGTGCATAACGGGTGTAATTAAAAGTGCGTTGGTATATTTATACCAACTATCAAATATCTACATACATATATGAGTTACATAGTATTATTATGATCTCTATCTCAGCCTTGTATTCATTTATCAGTTTCTGCAGCTCAAACTTTGTACTTCCACTTCCGCAATTTTTGATTTACACTTTCAATTTGTTATAGCCCCATTATGTATGTATAGGCATAGCGTATCCCATGGTTCTGAATTGAAAATAGCTCCTTTTGCTTCTCAGTACTGTGTAAGAGCTAGACTGCATAGTAATTATATAATTTATAATTTGTGTGAGGCGTACATAGAGCCCCGGGAAGGCATATGGGAGTGATGTTTGTGTTTTGGGTCTGACTTTGCTTTCCTTTCCGTCTCGAGTATTAAGTTACCTTCAGCTCCACGTTCCTGTAGTTCTTTGGACTCGGAATTGAAATACTTACTTAGTCAAATTCAAATGATCCAGCGAGACAAGTCTTGGAAACTACATACACAGAAGAAGGAGAAGAAGAAGAAGCGAGGGAAATGAGAGGAAAGTGGAGTGAGGGAAGAAGATACAGTGGATTGGAATAAAATGCTCACTCGCCAGAATTTAAAGACGAGCTCATTTGCTCAGGCTAAAATTAACGTGTACACAGAGCCGAGAGGATGAGAATATTTCACTGGATTGTAGTAGAGTCGCCTATTTTACATGCAGACGCATAGATAGAGGCTTCGGCGGTGGTGTTGGTAGTTTTTTGGGAGTCGGACGGAAAGGCAGAGAGAGAGGAAGGTAATCACGAAGGACGAGAGGAGAGACGCTCAAGATTTATTTCCAACGAATAAACTTTTCCAATCCAGATCCCGACCCAAACCGTAATGCCAAATTCTACGTCAATTTACATGCTACAAGAAGAAATGCTACAGAAAAGCCTCTTTAAGTCCAACATGTGTACATAGTGGAGGCACAAGTTATTATCATATGCATACATGTCAGTGGTTAAGGGGCAAAATGACGCGTATTTCCGTTACTACTTCAAAGCAAACAACTGAACATCAACCATAATTCTAAAATGCAAAGTGAGGGATTCGATTGGTAAAGGACACAATAGTTGCCCATCTTTCTTAACAATTTAATTCAGTGAGCTCTGTAAAATATAGTAAAAACTCTTGTTTGCACTTTTTAAAAAGATGCAAACCTTGATGCATCGCCTTAAAAACATTGAAAAACTCAATTTGCACTTTTAAAAAGATGCAAAACTTCTATAATTTATCATCTTCAGAATGTGTAGAAACTCGATTTACACTTCTCAAAACATACAATAAAACTTATTTTTACTTTTTAAAACATAGAAAAGCCCGATTAACACTGTATAAAAAACATTTGAAACTCCGATTTGCATCTTTTCAAAACAATCAAAGGTACCATTTACCGATTTACCATTGTCAAAAAGCGTAAAAACTCATACTAGTACATTTTAAAACCATGTCAAAAGTCAACCAATTGTTTCCAGAACATGAAAAAGCTTGATTACCACCATTTCAAAACAGCTTAAAACTTAATTACACTTACAAAAACGTATTTCAATTGGCAAATTGGGAGATATGGGGACTTTTTCACGTGTTGTGGACGTACGTCACTTTGCATCTTACTCGGCGATATAACGGTAGTAAAGTGTACATCTACACAGAACTACAAGTTTCTTGGTC
>JAQFZC010007816.1:0-10812 GCA_034695205.1 Dicyrtoma fusca | reverse complement strand
TGTAGTCAAATCATTTCTTCGGGAACAAGTTGACCAGTTAGATCCGGCAGTGAAGAAGAGATTACACATTCAGAGTTAATCATGGCACAAATGGTAACTTACATTATTCAATTTTGATCATTGATCAATCAAAATATTTTTAATTCTCAATCAGTGGAAACTTTTATTAGAAATAGCAGCTCCAGAAAATCAGTTTCAGTAATAAAGTATTTTTTCTTTCGTTTCTAAAACGGCAATTTTTGAAAACTTTTATTTTCTACAACACTCTTTGCAAAGTACAATAATTCTCCAGTTTCAATAAAAAACACTTTTTATAACCTTAATTGGTACAAGTTCACTTTTTCAAAAACTTTGTTTTACTATTATTACAAAAATGTTTTTTCGGTGCAACATTTTACTTTTGTATCAATACTGGCATTTAATTTAATAATAATAAATTCTAAAATAATTGCAGATCGCATTTATTTGCCTGGCTTTGGCCGTAGCCACAGCTCAAGCTGGTGGACATCAAGGTCTGTCCACATCCTACGGTGCCCCAAACACCGGCGGAGTTCCCTTTGGCGACTATGCCCAGAACAACAACTACAACAATGTTGTCCGAAATTCCGGATTTCAACAGCAACAATACGTACCTCAACAACGGCAACAAGCTGCACGATCCTACGGAGGTAATTCTGGAAACAACGGCGGAGGCTGGGGATCTTCCGATGCTAACAACAACAATGTCCGCTATGCAGGTGGCTTCCAGCAGCAACAACAACAACAATACAGAGCCCCCGTCCAACAGGTTCAACAGTACAGAGCTCCAGTACAACAAGTTCAACAATACAGAGCCCCAGTTCAACAACAACAACAGGTCTACCGCGCTGCCCCTGCCCCAGTCCAACAATACTACAATAAGCCCGCCGTTCAACAGCAACAGGTTGTAAGAAACGCACCCGCTGTGTCATACAACAACAATTACGGCTACAACAATAACAACAATGCCAACGTCAATCGTGGTAATTATGCCCGCTCTTTCGGCGGCTTCCAGCAACAACAACAGCAACAAAAGCCCCAGGCTCAAGTTTACCGCTCCCAACCCGTTGTTCAACAACAATACAGAGCCCCAGTCCAACAGCAACAATACAGGGCCCCAGTCCAACAGCAACAATACAGGGCTGCCTCAGTACAACAAGTTCAGCAGTATAGGGCCCCCGTTCAACAGGTTCAACAATACAGAGCCCCCGTCCAACAGCAACAATACAGAGCCCCAGTTCAGCAACAACAGGTATTCCGGGCTGCCCAACCCGTAGTTCAAAAAAGCTCTGCCCCCGAGGTTTTCTTCGTCAACTACAACTCCCAGCCACAAAGACAGCAAACTGCTGCCCGTAGCTACAACAATAACAACAACAACTACGTCGCTCAACCAGCTCAAGTTTCCTCTTTTAATGGAAACAATGGTCAGGAAAATCTGACACCGTACGGTGCTGGAACTTTCGGAGGTAATAAATCAAATTTTCCATCAATTTTAGTCAAGTTTTAAAAAATTCAGCCAATTGTCTATAATATGAAACCTATTTTATGCATTTCAGGTCGCTTCGCTACCCACGGTTAAGTTCTTATTACGAAATGAATAAAATTGAAATGGGACTGCAGACTGCACACCCGCATTTAAGTCAACTGGTGGAAGACCACACCGGTTTTTACTGCCTTTCGATCCTAAAGTTATGATATTACATAGAATTTACTTATTTGGTTCTCAAGAACTGCCTGGCTTATAAAAGTTTTCTTCTTTGTTCTTTGTTTTTCATTACTAGATTCTGAATTTTCTTTTTGAGTGTTCTTGTATAATCCACTTGTCTTATTTTGTCTTTTGCTTTTGGGGTGACTAGTGACTATCTAATATGTATTATGTATGAAAATTTATATGAGTATATACAACTGAGTGTCTTTGTTCAAAGAAATAAAGAAAACTTGATTTTTTGGCTATAGACTTAATTGAATCAATGAAATAAACATATGTCTTACAACCACAATTACGTACACAAAGTACACAGATGAGCTACACGCATCAGTAAATACGTAAAACTTCATTTCATCTTTACTTTAATCATTTCATTTTCTTTACAAAACTTGTAAAATCGCAAAAACAATCTACACACTTTAATTCAAAAATAGGGTGGGAAGAGCCAAATAAATAATTCATAAATATCCGTATCTAAATGAAGGTTCCACCATAGCCGCCGGTAACACGACCACCGTTGCCGCTGCCGCGGTTGCTGCTGCTGCTGCTGTAACCATTATAATCATATCCACCAGAACTTCCCCCGCTGTATCCTCCACTACTCTGATATCCAGCTGGAGCACCGTTTCCATTCGAACGGAAGCTCGTGGGAGCTCTGTAGTTTACATTTGTATTTGCATTGTTGGTTCTGCGAGGAGAATAATTTTGAAGTGGCCTATAGTTTGAATTGAAGGTTGCAGGAAGTTGACGGCCGGAGCTGTTGCTTGGTTCTGAAAAGGCAAAGATATTTACAGTTGCATCCGGGAACCTCACTTTGCCGTATTGCTGAAGTGGAACTTCTTGTGGGGTGCCGTAACCGGAGGGTGAGGGATTATTAGGGGTTCCATAGACTGGGGGTGGGGGATTGTTTGGGGTTCCGTAAGTTGGAGGTGGGGGATTATTAGGGGTCCCGTAGACCGGAGGTGGAGGATTATTAGGAGTACCGTAGACTGGGGGCGGGGGATTATTGGGAGTGCCGTAGACTGGGGGTGGAGGATTATTAGGGGTTCCATAAATTGGAGGTGGGGGATAATTAGGGGTTTCGTAAGTTGGAGGAGGTGGTGGAGGGTTAGTTGGGGTTATATACGTAGGATTGGGGGGTGGGGGATTGTTAGGGGCTAAATACGTAGGATTCGGGGGCGGAGGGTTATTTGGTGTTATGTACGTAGGATTTGGTGGTGGCGGGTTATTTGGTGTTATGTACGTAGGATTTGGGGGTGGTGGGTTATTTGGTGTTATGTACGTAGGATTTGGGGGTGGCGGGTTATAAGGGGTTATATATGTTGGGTTTGGGGGCTGGGGATTTTGGGGTTGGGGATTTGGGGGCGGTGGGAAATCCGGAGTCAAATATGTGTTAGGCGGAGTTTCATAATTTAAATTCAGTTCAGGGAACTGTGCTCCCTCCTGAGCAATTTCGTTATTCACTGGAGGAATGTATTCCTCGTTGGGTAAATCATAAAGTCCACGTTGTCCATTTGCTAAATGGATTAATGCCAGTGCAATGGACACTAGACGGAGCTAAAAAATAAAAAACAAAAAAATTAACAATGTTTCCAAATATAAATACATTTATTTTAGCACCAAATCCTACATTGTTTACTATTTTACAATTTTAAATTTATTAATTACTTACTACGAGAACCATGACTGGGCTGTATATGAATTGCTGTAGCTTCTTGGACTGACCGCGTTTGAGTGTAATGTTTACCGACTTTTTCTTCCTTTATATAACAAGTCATTATACGACGTCCTAAAGTACCTCTCATTCGATTCGGAACTAGAATGTCAAGGTCGATTGGCTATTAGCTCACCAACCATAAATTAAACCGGATATTTCCTTATCTCAAATTAGTTGAATGTGTCCATCCATAATAATAATGTGACTACTGTCGAAGGAACTGGATGTGACCACTATTAAATTACTTCAACTGTCAATTTGTGAAGAGGCAGATGGTACGCCAGGTATAATATATAATTGCAGTTAACTGTATTTATTAGGTTATATGTATATTATATACATATGTGGAGAGATGCGGATGATATTAGACTGTAACTTCCACTTATTGTATTTCCTTTTTTGTAAATAATGAACCATTCATTTTTATTGACTAGTGGTACTGTATGTTTATTTTTCTACTATGATAAATACAATGTTTGTCGTTTGCATAAATTAATTACTACTGACACTTGTACAATACATCAGTTGTTTCTGTCCCATTCGATCATGCTACAGCAGTTGAAATGACATCAAATTTAATTAATACGAAATGTACTTGTTGTAGTTTTGTAGCTAATATGTTAATATATTCACAATTGTTTCACCCTCTCGGCTACTTTTATCGAAATGTTGTTTTTATACTTCCTGTTTTTTTGTAGGTAGCTCTTGCAAATAAGGTACAGCAGCCATTTGTTAATATCGTATATACATAATTAATATGTATAGCATATCTTAGTGGATGTGCGGATAGTCTGTCTGTGGTGGTGCATTGAAGCTTTAGTCTTCAATCCCAATGTTGCATGTTGTTGTTTATTACAGCGACAGTAGACTACTCGTAATACTAAAGGGATATATCTACCTAGAACCCAGGCAGTAAAAACCAAAATAACACCATTACCTTTAATTCTTCCTTTTCATCCTTAGGTACATATATTATATAAATATATATCGTTACTGTAGATGCAAAATTTCGTTCTCCTTTTATTTAAAGAATAGTGGTGGATCTTCAATTTTCAATACAACAGCTGACTGAACTCCATTTTATCAAGATAACAATATATTGCCCAACTGTAGGATGTGTTCAAACTTCCATCAAAATAGAAAACTGGTTATTTATTTAATTGCGAATTAATTTATTCAGATAGGTTCACGTCAAAACTTTGTAATTTTTGGTTTAATGTGGAGAATAGTGAGTTGATGTGTATCGGCTGGAAGGCCAGAAAGATCTGAGGAGGTTAGAGTTCTACAGGTTTAGATTTAAATGAGAAGGGGACAGACTGAAACAGCTTTGGGAAATTGAGATTAGGATTGGATTCTATTCTTCGATTTAAATTCCTAGGATGAGAAAGTGACAAGGTAAATGTGCATATTTAACTTCATTTTATTTTAATAGTAATAAGATTTGAAGGTACAGCTAAAAAATTAGTCCATTATACAATGCAGGCCACTCTAGACATAACCATACTGTTAAAGTGCCCATACACTCGTCTGAAACTTTTAAGAAATTCATACTATACAGATCTTCGGTGTATTGGAATCAGCTTACTAACGACTTACGTGATTTTAGCGAACGCGAAAATTTTACAATTAGACTACATTATTGGCTCATTAAAATGCGTATAAAAAGCTTAAGTGGTGGATAGCTGTAAATACTATATACCGTTAACTCTTGCATAATAATATATTTTTGTATTTACTTAACTAATTAATTACTTATATAACTGTTGTAATTCTATAAATACTTTGTTTCAAGTAGATGGTTTGATTTTGTTTGTCTCATTCTATACTTGTATTGTTGTCCGTAATTGGAAAACATTAATTTTTGATGAACTTACCTTCCATTCTCGTGAAAACTACTGCCAAATCTGGGGAAATTGTGAGACGTCCCCGGATGTTAAACGGGTGAAAACATTTCACTGAACAATAGTTAACGGAATAAAATAAAGGCGTTTAATAGACCAATTATTCCAAAACGCGTTTTGGGCCTTCTTGCACATTGTGCAACAATTTAGTTTGTTCCACTCAAGCCCATGTCAACAACGTCGTAGTTTGCCCGATAAATGTTTTCCCCCCGATGAAAATTTGAAATCCCGAAAATTTGACTCTAAAATTGCGGCTTCAGAAGGTGCAAAATAATGTATGTAATCGCTATTTTTGAAATGGAAAAGTGATAAATTATTGTTCGTGTACGATGGGAAAATTGATCGATGGACATATGTATGGCCGTATTTTTACTTTTTAGCTCAAAAAGGTAGGTAGGATCATACCTATGTTGTGTGTTTTCTATACCACATATAACTGAGCACAACGTACATATCAAATTTTCATGCCTACTGACGCGTTTCTTCCTCTGCGTTAGCTTTAGGCGTTGCAATCCCTGTAAAACTACAATGCAATCCTCCCGACAGGTCAGCAGTCTATTTATTTATAAAATGTACTTGCTGTTAAGGTAAATCAGGACAAGACTACAGCAAGACAGGGATAAATGCACTCTGCTGCACAGGTTGCTATGTGCAGGTACATAGATAAAAGTGGCTGAACTAATTCCACCGATAATTGCGAGATACATGTCTAATGCGTGTATTATGTGTGCTGCACTTCTACAAAATGAGGTTACTTGTGGGTTTTGCCTATTTTAGATTTAACTCGGTCTCCATTTCCTGAAAAACGTACGTACCATTTTTCTACCAATATATCCTTCGCATCTCATAATAGTTACACCGTGCACGCAGATAGGTGTATGTGCTACTACATTCGCTGAACTGCAAGCAGGTACATATAGGAATCAGCTCGATGAACCAAAAAAGAAAAAAAATATTAAAATTCGAAATGCACCATCATTGTTGGCTCGCGTTCGCGTTCAATTTCGATTTCGTTTCGATTCTTGGATTGCGGAATTCAACTATAAAACAGGGCAAAGGGGTATTGATCACACATACAATAGGTAAGTAGGTATGTACGTGCTCGTAATTAGCAGGGGCATTTTGTTCTGCACGCATTTCAATTTTGTTACCGATAGATACCTAATACTAGATTTGTACTTAAAAATAGTTACAGATCGATTTTGTATAAATACTCCCAGCAAATCGATAGAAATCATTCAGTTCTCTCCTCAGCTTTCCTTCTACAACAAAACAACAAACACATTTTTTGAAAAATTTTAAATTTCAAAACCCAAAAAACACTCAAAATGCAATTCAACATGTCTTTCGGAAAGAAAATCGCGGCTTTCCTCCTCTTTGTTCTGGTGGCTACTTTGTCCGTGTCCAACACTGAGGCTGGCTACCGTCGGCGCCATGGAGGCTACGGACATGGTGGTGGTGGTGGTGGTGGTCACCGTGGGGGATATGGACACCGTGGATACGGATACGGTAAGCTTTAAATCACTATTAAAAATTAAACAAGTTAAACATTTTAATTTATAAAAGCAATCTATAATAAATGTATTGGTATTTTTCCAGGAAAATAAACTACAAGTGTCGTCAAAGTACAACAAAATCGAAAATAGGATTACGGATTGCGGTTGTGGATGATAGATGATATTGCTTTGCCTCAGAAGCAGTGGGACCCTCAAAGAAGGTGTAGAGACAGTGCAACAATATCGTAGTTTAAAATTAATGTATAAATATATACGTAGCATTAACAATAGTAATGCGGTCACTTCTCTTTATGACAGTAACTGTGAATATCTAATTCTACTAATGAAGCGCTTTTTCTTTCCTAACATCTCCACTCTTTTGTCTAAACTATTTTAGCATTTACTTTCTTTATTTTTATTTATGTTTTATAGTATTTATGTTTCTTTTCTTATTAGCTGCATATCTTATTAACATGTAATTACTATGTATTTATTTATTTTGTCGTACAATTTAATCAGGTATTTATAGCAATTCAATTTTGTAACTTTAACTCTTGAAATTTTCTGTATATCTTTGACACCTCTCGTACACAATAATTTTACTTGAAAACATTGATTGTCGCTCGGTGAGTCTCGTTACTCGCAAGAAACATGAATAAAAACTTGAAAGAAATTATTGGTGAACTACCAGCTTCTCACTATTGAAACTGTCATAATTTTATTATTACTTTTGCGCACCGATTTGGCCTTAATCGGCAGCGCTTTGTTCCCGGGAACTTTACTAATGGCAGTCAGCAGCATGTTGTATTAAGAAGGTACATCGATATGTACATAGGTAACTCCAAAACAAACTTTGAACAACATGCAATCAATTACTGTAAGCCCGAGTGTAAATAAAAGGCAAAAATTATTTAAAAACATTTTACTACTATTAATAATAATAGTAATTTTTTCATTAATAAAATTGTCTAAAAAGTTAAAAATTACAACAATTTTTTGCCACTGTAGCTGCATTTTTTATTCAATAATAATAAAATAAATTATAGTATTGCAAAAGTGTACTAATAAAAATCACGCAAAAATAAGTGAGGGATGAAACATAATAATAATGTTATTATTATTATTACCAATAATTTCTAATTTATTATATCGTTCATCAAAATTAAAAATTTAATGGAGTATGCGTCAATCTCCTTTAAACAAAAACTAATTATATTAACTTTAACCTTAGGCTGGACGTTCATGTCGCTGCGCTGGTCGCTGATCTAGTGTTCCCAGTTTGATTTGACCCAAAGAATTATTTTGTATAACATGTCATCGTCATGGATTGTATTGTAATTTGCTTCAAATTTTGCGATTGGGATATTGCATTGGGAAAGTGATTCTCGTGGCCTGGTGAACGTAATATTGTACAGTGATACTGATAATTAAATACATGCATAAATCTTCATTTTCAGTGATCAAACCTTAAAGTAGTCCAACTTTATAATAAGAAATATGTCACGGTTGTTTTCAATTCGTTCCTTCATGGACAATTCACCCATGTGGATAAAATATTATGATCCTGTAGCGACTTGCGTGCTTGCTACCGACATTGTGAGTCCTTTTGTAGTAAATATGTTTTATAAGATATCAAATACAGATGCCCGAAAGCAATTTATGCTGGGTAGTGATTCTCCAATCAGTTTAATGTTTAGTTGAAAATTTGGACAGCTATTTTCAGTGGGCTACCTTACCTACACGTGGATCGTAATGAACGATCGTAAGATGTACCTCCCTTTTCTACCCTCAAAGGGATGGCTGGAGCTCAATTCATACTCTCTTCTACCGCCATTTGTTGCCATCCCAGGTATAATTTGAATCAACTACTATTTGCCATATTCAGTCAAATGTCAAATCGTACTAAAACATTTTATTAGAATTAACTAATAAACTATGACCTATCATTTCTATTTCTCCTTATAGTGGCCCCATTCTTTATATGGCAAGTTAAAACTCGTGTTCGATTGTCCAATGGAGATTTTTATGGCACTATTGGGTTAATGCTGGGTCTTGGAGCAGTTTCTCTATTTGACTCAACAAAAGCTCTTGGCTTTTATGATCACGTTTTAAATAATAAAAATAGGACTCTCGAGCTAAAGGAAGCCTTGTTTAAAGGCGTCACAGGTACTATACACCAGAATTGGAGATACGTTCTTAGTGGACCCAACGGAATTTCCTTGTCTTACGAGCATCTGAAAGATGGAAAGAGAGTGAAGTAGATCTAAGATCGTATTTGTCTTATTAATAGTAATACACAATAATTTCGTTAATAATATATTTACAGGTGGGTACATTTGGTAGGTAACAAATTCTACTCAAATAAGCTTCTTAAGTTCATTTTGTTTTAATTATTGTGTTTTAATTTTGCAGAAACGATGATGGAAGTTATGGATTCCTACTCCCGGATAATCGTGCACTCCCTGACACAGGGACATGGATCGAACCTATCATAATAGATCGAGGCATTCGACTGTGGACTCACGCAATCCAAAACCATGTAAATTATTTTACGTATTTAAAACCTATTCGGAACTGTTGAACCATGGAAGGAATGCTTTATAAAAGTGCTTCATTCCATAAATGTACTCTTTCTTTCAAAACGGACAAAACTTGTAAATAACACTTTTTTAAAACAGACAAAACTAGTAAAATAACACTTTTTCAAAACAGACAAAACTAGTAAATACCACTTTCAAAACAGACAAAACTAGTAAATACCACTTTCAAAACAGAAAAAACTAGTAAATAACACTTTTTCAAAACAGACAAAACTAGTAAATAACACTTTCAAAACGGTCAAAACTAGTAAATATAACACTTTTTCAAAACAGACAAAACCAGTAAATAACACTTTTTCAAAACAGACAAAACTAGTAAATAACACTTTTTCAAAACAGACAAAATAAGTAAATAATCACTTTCAAAAGGTTAAAAAACAAAAAATCACGATTTGGAAAAACAAATTTTGGAAACAATTCAAAGTAAATATATTACTGTTTCGAAAAGGTTAAAAAAAATTGACCAAACAGTAAATGGCATCTGTAATCTTTGAATGTATGTATGTATATATCTGGCATAATGACAATTTTCAGTTTGGCTGCTGCGGCGCATTCAATTACACAGACTGGAACGAGTATAATGGAAACATTTATAAAGAAGGCACTACTCAAAATTTATCAGAAATATTTGGACCCATCCCTCCCTCATGCTACTGCAAATACACTTGCAGTTCTCATGACTTTGATCATGAAGCCTGCTTCTTAAAATATTATTGTAAGCCAAACAGTGACTCAGGAAGTATGGCCGAATACATGAGAAGACCCGTACGTATATGCTTCAATTACTTTAATATAAATTGAGCGATTTCTTCAATTATTTTATTAATAAAATATTTAAATCGCAGATTCCAATAATTAATTTTCAAAATTTTGTTACGAAATCCTCAGCAGGGTTGCAGCAAGATTTACATCGACTATATCGCTCAGCAACTCATAACCACGTTTATCCTCCAACTACTCATGGGCATCTTGTACATTCTGTCGTTGCTTGTGTATGTGGTCAATTTTGCAGCCGTTCGAATTCTCTCGAAGGAGAATGCTGAGGACAGCGAAGTCTACTCTCTTCTTGAAGAGATTTCTGACGCTGCTCAAGATTATGTCATGGGGAAAAATTTTTCCAAGAGAAAAGCGAGACGCAGGACGAGTGTAATAGCTTATAACTCATTGTTATTGGAGAAACTACCATTTATTGACAAATTAACCTTTTCAAAACGGTACTACTCTTAACTTTGGATGTTTTTGAAAACGGTAATTTATAGTTTTTTGACCGTTTTGAAAAAGTATCATTTAGAGTTTTTTGACCGTTTTGAAAAAGTGTCATTTACTAGTTTTGACCGTTTTGAGAAAGTGTCATTTACTAGTTTTGACCGTT
>JAQFZC010007815.1:0-10812 GCA_034695205.1 Dicyrtoma fusca | reverse complement strand
CGCAGCTTGTTCCAAAATAGAAAATGTAAACCAGACAAGCATAGAAAAGGAAAATGTAGCAACTGTCCAACCGTGAATATTTTGCATTTTCCAAACCAGACCATAAATAATGACTATGATTAAAAGAAGTATTGCGGATGGGAAATATATGACAAAGTAGAAGATTGCGTAATTAACGACGTATTCTTCCTGCAATTAAAAGTTAATACTTGTATCTATGAGCGTGTTAAGCTTAAGGAACAAAAATTAAGGTAGGCGCCGGGTAATACAGACCCGAAATAACGGTTTAATTCTAAAGTTTAAATACATAATTACTTGAGCTTTTCCACCAGCGCAGAATCCCACTACAGGATACATTTCCGGTGTCGGTTTCAAATAATTTGATGCGGAATTTGAAGGCCAATTTGTCGAGTCAAAAAGACCATCGACGCAGAATTCTTCAATGTAATTTGTCCGATGAAATTTGGGTCGCTCCCAAGCGTGGTTCCCAGTTCGTCTCACTTGGACCGTACCGTCCTTTAGAAACCGCAAACTAACCACAAAAAGAGAAAATTTTAATATTTTAAAACGTGTTTTTGCACCCTTTTTGAAGCGGCAATGAATAAAATATGAAAAATATAAATTATGGCCCGCATTACTCGGCAACATTGGGTGCTAATCCTTGTCTAAAAGGTGAAAAAAAGTCCACTGAAGTTCCACTTTCCGACCAACAAAAGCTGGCAATTCCATTTTCAATAAGTTTGTACATGGACTGTGCTGCTTGGCGGGAATTTTCGTTTGAATTTGTGCCGTCAAGAAGCGTTGGCGTCCACTCATCAGCATTTGGGTTTTCGGCACAAAAAGCTCCATATTCTGGATAATCCGGGAGATATGACATTGTCGTTCCCGGAGGGCAGCATTTTTTGAAAACTGTAGGCGGTTTTTTTATACTTTTTGTATCTTTTTCCTCCGTTTTAATTCCGGGTTCTGACTGGGACGAGTCGTTATCGCCTGGAGGGAAACAAGCTTGAATGTTGACTTGTTCAGAGTTAATTCTTTAAGAGAACAATCACACATTTTTTAAAAATTCGATTTGCTAAGAACAGTATTTAAAAATTAAGTGTATCAATACATAAATGGACTTACTTGGAAATACAATAACTGTCCGGGTTTAGACCGAACGAGTTGGTATAGAAATAGCCGTTAGGTGTAAAGATTTCCGAATATATAGCAGACTTTTCTAAAACTGACCAACTGTCATTTCTGTACACATCATCTTTAGTAAAATTTAAGGTAGCAAGGTAACTTGAATCCCAGCAAGACACATTTTGAAAATCTGCACTGAAATTGAGAAGGCCCAAAGGGTACAGGTCCTTTCTTGACTCGAAATATTCCATTTTGAGTTTTGTCAGTGGTGCTTGGAGCCATTCTGGTATGGACACCATAAAATCCTCCTGGTTACCATCCTTTCTTGAGTTGTTACTGCAAAAATGAAGCTTCACTGCGCTTTCACTGGTCAATGATTCGGAAGAAGTAAAAACTGACAAAAAATACAAAACTAAAGACAATTTCCAAACAAAAAATTTGAAGTGTGTCTTCATTTTGTAAAAATCTGGGTTCAAATCGCTTTCCTGGAGAATTATTTGCAGTTGGCTAGTATGGCCTACAAAAAAAATAAAATTGCACTGACGATGACGCTTAATTGACTCCGCAAATGAGACTGGGTTGTTTTACTTCGCAGTTTTGCTTTGCGTTTACGTTGGCCTTAAAATTCATTGTGCCTTTCTTAATTACAGCTAAAAATATGTTTGGAGGAAAACCGGTATCAATAAGTTACGGAAATTACGGAGGAAGGTAATTTTTTATTTTAGTAAATTACTTATCAAGGTTTACAAACCGCAGTTTGTAAAATTGCTTGGTTTCTGTGGGTATGCCATTGCATATAGAGAAAAACACTATTAATGTACATATTCAGTTTATTGCTGTAGCAAAATTTATATTGATTTTGTCACATAAAAATAGTACATGTATTGTCAAAGACAGTTAAATGGTAATTACTAGAACTGTTTTGCAGTACAACTTACAAGCAGTTAACAGAGTGAAGTTGTTATCGCCGTTGGGTCTATACCTGGAACTGGAGCTAAGCGATTAAGTTTGTGGGTGTGACGTTAAAGCAGTAATAATTATTTAAATTTTTAATTAGTTAAATACCAAATAATTTTCTTCTGTACTATGTAACATGTGCCTTCTATGAAAAGCTGATAAAATGCAGTCAAAAACGCTGCATAAAAGAAGGAAAATGTTGATGGCTTTTGCGGCAGCAAATAAATTCTTCGGTCAGTCTTACATCTCTGGAGTTTTGATTCGACATAATTACTGAAGCCACCAGTAATTCAATAGCACAGTATGTATTAGACCCAAGTAACCTTGAGGAAATATTATTTAATTAATTTTTTATGTACACACATTGCAAGTACAAACTTATTATTGCTATACACTTTGTTAAGTAAGTTGTTTATTGTCTTACTCTACAAAGCATTGCAATTTTGAGCAAGTTGGTCCCTTATTTAATTCTTGAGCACAAAAAGTCCAAACGATCCCAAACGCCTGAAGGAAGGCTCTTGTTAAAGTTTTACTGTATATGTACTTACAATCCTACATTTCATTTTGTAATGACATTATATTACAGCTACAGACAGCTATTACGCACGTTATCGTAGACCACAAGTCAAAATTTAGAATGGTCATCCAGTAGAAGTCACTAATGTAAAAAAAATGTAGAAAAACACCTCTAGATATTAAGAGTAACGTTCAATTTCAAATTTCTACGTTAAAAATGAGGCTAGCTGTTTAAAACGCTAACATACATATTAAGTAATACTTATATCTTTTCGAAAATGCCGCATTCTTGTATTGACTGTTTGAAAATATTATGTAGTCTATTTTCAACCGTTTGTCAACGTTAATTTGTAAAATAAAACTTTTGCAATGGCTTCCCAGTTAGGAATACATAGCTTTATTAATTATTAATTATCTTTAGTACACCTGTAAAATGTGTTTTAATGAAACTAATTGAAGTTTGATTTTGTTTGAAGGCAGGCAATTGTGAATAATATCATATCGAGATCTTGCTGTATAGCGGTATCAGCAAACTAAAGAGCACATTGATTAAGATAATTAAAGTGTGTAATTGCGGTGTTAATTAAAATGTGTAATTGTGGTATTGGTTAGAAAGGCTAATTGTGACGTTGGTTAGAGATTAATTGTAGTGTTGGCTAGAGAGTGTATTTGTGATATTAGCTAGAGTATAATTGTGATATTGGTTAGCTTGTAATCGCGATATCGGTTACACAGTATAATTGTAGTACTGGTTTGAGTATAATTGTGATACTGTTTAGAGAGCATAATTGTGACACTTTTTCCAGCACAATTGTGATATTAGTTAGAGTATAATTGTGATATTCGTTACAGCGCGCAATTGCGATACTTATTAGAGAGCGTAATTCTGATGATAGTGAAAGAGTACATTTCTAATGCAGGATAGTCTAATTGTGATATTGTTTAGGGAGTTTAATTGTCATGCTAGTTACAGAGTGTAATTGTGTTTTTATAATTATATTTGGTTCGTAAAACTCGAGGTTGGAGATATGTATATGTGAAAGTTGGGTATTTTGGACTTTGATAATTTAACCGGAAACAGAAAAGACCCGTTGTGTGCAAATCCCTTTTGGATATTAATTAAACTCTCTTGTTTCCGGGGAAAAATTCATTCTGGCCCCAGATTGGTGTGGGCACCGGTTCTACATGGGTTTCAGGTCCTTGGAAATTGAACCTGAGGTTAGTCCAGCCAAATGTGATTTTGATTTAGTGCGGAAGTTGAGCACAGTTTTACTTGTAATATGTACATTACTGCTCTTAGACAGTCCCTTAATTGAAAATTAAAAAGATCACAAAATAAACACGAAAAAAATTTCAAGAAACTAGTTACATATATTCATGAAAGGGAAAATTTATTTTTGGAAATTACAGTCACAACAACTATTGTCAGTGGCTGATTATTACTGAATATAAAGAAACTTCATTTCTTTGGCTGCATCGACTTGGCTCACTTCGTGACCGCCACTCTTGGCACAAAGCCAGATTTTTTTTTACAGAACCACGTACTGACTGCTATGTATGCTGTATTTTAGAATCTAACAGGATCTCTCGCCAACGTCTTTTGCTCACACAACCAGTTTTCTTTTACAGATTCACTTTCATCATCCACTACCCAGAAACGATTCACATGGTTTGTCCAAGCTCCCAATCTCGCTTTGTGTTGCGAAGTAAAATGCAAATTAACTTGCAAATTAAAGAGTGAATTAAAAGACTTTGTTCGTAGAAAGTCAAAACGAAAATATTTGAACGGCTGATTTCGAACTAGGTAGCTGTTATTTTCTATCAGTTTTAAATCTTCGTAGCATCTTATCCATGTAACTGAAGGCTTCTGCAAGGTTGAAATAAAATGTTGAAACTCAAATTCGTGAGTCTCAAACGGTCATAATATTTTGGTTACAAAATAGGATTAGCAAAACAAATTTTATGCTTCTTACTTTCGCAAACGTTGTATTTCTGTGAAAGCTGATCCCTAATTTCTTTCTTGAGCACGAAAATCCAAAATATGCCGAAAGCCTGCAAAATATTATAGACTTGAAAAAGAGCCCAGTACCAAGTGACATCTTCTTCCAATAGATTCGGAATCAGTTCAAATAGCCAACGGAAGCCCATTAGGGTAAATAGTTTCCCAAAAAGTAGTGCTCTATTAACCAAAGCAAAAGGAATACAAATTCAATTAACAACCATTTCTTCCCTTTATTATTATTATTATTATTATTAAAGAGCTCTTTTAATATTGTCAGTCAGAACCACTGACTGTTGACTATTTGAGGTGCTGGAAGACTTATCCATTTGCAAAGCATTCCGTTGGTAGTCCCATAGGAATTTGAAGGTCAATCCAGCAAACGTAGTATTCACAATAAATAGAAGGAAGTTCGGTATAATGGCATAGTAAGGCTTGCTAATTTTTGAGAGATTGCACACTTCAAATCCATACTGTGGACGAATGATTGTGTCGTCAAAAAGGCTGTAAAACATTCCGTCATTCCCATTTTTAACATTAACAATTGATCTTTAAATGCTAGAGTAGAAATGTTCAAAAATTGAATTTTTTAGTCGATTTTTCCATTTACTAACCCATATCGATTTTCCAAAATAAGTGAAATAGCCACGATGATAGTAGGAATCCCAAAGCCAATGAGGCAGTAAAGCACAAACTGCTTTTCCCCTTTAGTTCGAGCTGATTTAGGCGTCATTGAGCTTATAAAGTAAACTAAAATTATTATTTGTAATATTTATTTCTTGTTCCAATTTAGCTACGTAAAAAGTTAATCCACACACCGTATTCATAGTAATGTGTCCTAAATATTTTAATCAAAAACCTTATAGTCGACCACAAGTCATAATTGAGGATGGTCATCCAGGAAAATGTGGCAATGTAGAAAAAGTGTGACATCACCGCTGGATAGAAAATCAATCAATAATTTTAGTGTTAAAATCAGCATCTCAGTATCTCAGTACTAAATAATAGACATCATTATAACTTTTTTTACCAATAAAAACACAGCCAGTGGACCTTGCAGGAATTCCGGCTTTGTCATATTCAAATATACCCGCAGCTTGTTCCAAAATAGAAAATGTAAACCAGACAAGCATAGAAAAGGAAAATGTAGCAACTGTCCAACCGTGAACATTTTGCATTTTCCAAACCAAACCATAAATTATGACTATGATTAAAAGGAGTATTGCGGATGGGAAATATATGACAAAGTAGAAGATTGCGTAGTTAACGACGGATTCTTCCTTCAATTAAAAGTTAATACTTGTATCTGAGCGTGTTAACAATAAGCTTAAAGTAACGAAAATTAAGGTAGGCGCCGGGTAATACAGACCCCAAATAATGATTAAATTCTAAAGTGTATACTTACTTGAGCTTTTCCACCAGCGCAGAAACCTACTACAGGATACATCTTCGGTATCGGATTCAAATATTTCAAAGTTGAATTCGAAGGCCAATTTGTGAGGTCGACCAAACCATCCACGCAGAATTCCTCGATGTAATTTGTTCGATGGAATTTGGGTCGGTCCCAAGGGTGGTTCCCAGTTCGTCTCACAAGGACAGTTCCGTCCTTCAGGAACCGCAAGCTAACGTTAAAATGAAAAAAAAAGATGCTCCTTTCAAAATATCAATTATTGAATACAATTTTTGAAATAATTAAAAAAAGCCACCCGCATTACTCGGCTATACTGGGTGCAAATCCGTGTTTAAAAGGTGAGAAATAGTCTATTGCAGGTGCAGACGAGCAAAAGTTGTCAATTCCATCATTAAAAAGCTTGAGCATGGCCTGTGTAGCATGGCCTGCATTTTCCTTGGAGTTTATGCTGTCAACAAGCGTGGGCGTCCAGTCATACGCATTCGGGTTTTCTTTGCAGGAAGCTCCAGTTTTCAGTTCAGTTTGGTTAACTGCCATAATTTTGCCTGGTGGGCAACATTTTGGGAAAAGGATGGGCGGTTTTTCTAAATTTTCTGTAATTTTTTCCATTGTATCGTCTGCTGGAAAACAAGCTCGAATTTGGATGTGTTCAAGGCTAATTCTGTTAAAAAACAATTCCAGATTTCTTAAAGGTGGATTCACGAAGAACAGTAGCCTAATTCAAAATTACAAAAAATACTAATGAATGCTATGCTTACTCTAAAATACAATAACTGTCCGGATTTAGAAAGAAGGGGTCGGAATAAAAATAACCGCTAGGAGTAAAGATGGCATCGTATGTATCAATCTTATCGAAAGTTGACAAACTATCATTTCTGTACACACTATCTCTAGTAAGATTTAATTCGGCCAGGTCATCCAAGTCCCAGCAGCTCACACTTTGAACATCTGCACTGAAATTAAAAAGACCCATAGGGTGCAGATCCTTTCGTGACTCAAAATATTCCATTTTAGGTTTGGATAATGGGGCTTGGAGCCATTCTGGTATCGAAACACTCACTTCCTTGTAGTTACCACTACTATTTATTGAATTGTTACTACAAAAATGAAGCTTCACTCTGCTGTCACTCTTCACTGATTCGAAACAAACAAAAACTGACAGCAAAAAATACAAAACCAAAACAAAGTTGTGTACGCTAAATGTATAATGTTTCTCCATTTTGTAGAAGAGGGATTTTGAACTCGGAATTACTGTAGCAAAACGTGTATGAGCGCATAATAAGATGAACGATTTAGGAAGAGCGGGAAAATTTGTTTTTGTAAACTAAAGTCTGACCAACTGCCGTCGATGGCTGATTTTGACTGAATAAAGCAACTTTCTTTGGCTGCACCCACTTGGCTAACAATAAGTGAGATACTGTGGATAAGTACACAGCCAGTTTTTTTTACACTATTACAGAACTACTGCACTGTAGAGCCACTCGGGGAATTCTGTATAGTGGAATCCAACAGAAAGACTCGCCCACAGTCTATACTCACAGAACCAGTTCTGTCACAAAATCACTTCTTGTGTCATGTACTACCTAAATACTCATTAATTAACCTGTTCGTAACGGTAATTTACTTCGTTTTGAATGTTTTTAGAAAGGGCGATTTTCAGTTTTGAATGTTTTTGAAAATGATAATTTCTAATTTTGACCATTTTGAAAACGGTAATTTCTAGATTTCTGACCTTTTAAAAGTGTTGTTTACTAGTTTTGACTCTTTTAAACATTGTTATTTACTAATTTTGACCTTTTTGAAAAAGTGTTATTTACTAATTTTGACCTTTTTGAAAAAGTGCTATTTGCTAATTTTGACCATTTTTAAAAAGTGCGATTTGCTAGCTTTGACTTTTTTGAAAAAGTGTTATTTACTAGTTTTAAGTTTTGATGGTTTTGAAATTTTTAGTTTATAGAATTAAACACTTTTATGAAACATTCTTTCCATGGTTTCCCGCGGTTACTTATACATTAAGTGGTCCAAACTCCCGAACACCCAAAGCTACAAAACAACATAATGTAGTAAAAATACGTATGCTAAAAATATATGTAAAAGCTGTGAGAAAAGACGACCACGAGCTACTGCAAGACAGTTCATAAAAGAAGAATAATGCCAGTTTGTTTCCCTTGAACATTTAAGCTTTTGAAATGGGAATTGGTATGCAGTGCAGCTAACGAACAGCATTTTATTAATGTTCGACAATAATGAAGCGCTACTTATAGTCGAAACTTTAAACATCGTCCATTTATTTATGATGTATACAGCATGGAAGTCTATATTTGAAGATCTACTGAGTCTAAGAATGCTTTAAATGTGATAAATATGGTTGGCAAACAAAGTTTGTAAAATGCGGTAGTAAAGTCAAAGGCGTAAAAGGAAAATTTGGTGACGTTTTCTAAGGCTGATGAGACTCTGAGTGCGTCGTGGAGCTGTAATTGCTCACAGCAGTCGTTCGCTCTGACTTCATTCTCTTTAGTTTAACATCCAAATAGTTGAAGCCACCTGTAATTCAAAAGCACACAAGCCACAGCATTAGACTAACTCGGTCGGGTCACTGATGGTTCACAATAATTAACTCTACAAGTATATTGCACATTTGACTTATACATAGTTAAAGTTAGCTGGTTACTGCCTTACTTTCGAAAACTTTATAGTTTTGCATGAGTTGATCCCGGATTTCCTTCTTGAGCACAAAAATATAAAAGAGCCCAAAAGCCTGAAGGATGTTATAAACATGGAAGGCGGCCCAGTACCACGTGACGTCATCTTTCTCCAACAGATTAGGAATTAGCTCAAAGAGCCACGTGAAGCCCATTAGAGTAAACAGTTTTCCAAAAAGTAATGCACTGTACAAAAACATTGAACAGAAAAGGTTCGTAGGTTGCGAAAAGATCAAATTATAATTTCTTTTTAACTTTTTCGTAACGGTACTGTATTTAGTTAATTAGTTATTTTACATCTTCTTGAAAGGTCTAATTTCTTGTTTTACATCTTTTTTAAAATGTCAGTTTATTGTTTTGACCTTTTTTGAAAGTGCTAATTTCCTGTCTTGAAGTTTTTTGAAAGTGCTAATTTCCTGTCTTGACCTTTTTTGAAAGTGTCAATTTCTTGTTTTGACCTTTTTGAAAGTGTTAATTCGTTATGTTACAACTTTCTGAAACCGTTAATTTCTTGTTTTGACCTTTTTTGAAAGTGTTAATTCGTTATTTTACAACTTTCTGAAACCGTTAATTTCTAATTTTGACCTTTTTTGAAAGCGTTAATTTCTTATTTTACAACTTTTTGAAAACGTTAATTTCTAATTTTGGTCTTTTTCAAAGTCTTAGTTACTGGTTTTGAATGCTTTTAAAAATGTTATTTCTAGTTTTGCCCTTTTAAAAAAGTTAATTTCTAGAAGAATCGCCTTCGCAAAGCATTCTTTCCATGGTTTCCTAGTTGCGAATAGGTTAAAACAAAATTTTTTGCTGTACTCTTGTTTCCTTGTAGTGGTTGAAGACTTATCCAAGCATTTAGTAGTGCGCTTGTAATCCCAAAGGAATCTCATCGTCAGTCCAGCAAAGATGGTGTTTAAGATAGAAAGAATGAAGTTCGGTAGAATAGCATAATACGGTGTACTAGTCTTTGCCAGACCACAGGATTCCAGGCCATACTGTGGACGCATAATGCCGGTATCGAATAGGCTATAAACAATTTTTAAAATCAGCCAAAAGTTTTAAGAATTCCCGCCCAAACGTATATACGTTTTGGATGAGATTCACTTACCTGTACTGCTTTTCAATAATTAAGGAAATAATCACCACAACCGTTGGGACTCCAAAGCCAATAAAACAGTAAACCATAAATCGCTTTACCCCTCTCCCTCTTGAGCTTTTGGCTGTCATTGAACTGAAATTATAGATTACGCACTTATTTATTTGGTTTTAATATTTTATTACAAAAGAACTACAGGGAGCTGTATTACTCACCTTATGGTAGACCACAAGTCAAAGTTAAGAATGGTCATCCAGCAGTAGGTAGCAATGTAGAAAAAATGATGAAGCACAGCTGTAAATAAATGGCAATAATAAAAGAGCTATAGACCTGTAGTATTGCTATAGCTATAGCACCTTATAGCGAAAGCTATAATGAAATACCTATAGTAATGCATCCATTTTCATTGGCCGGGATTCCAATTTTATCATATTCAAAAATTCCCGCAAATTCCGCCAGGGCCGAAAGTCCAAACCACATGAGCATAGCAAAGGAAAAGCCTGCCACGGTCCATCCATGAATATTTTGCATCCTCCAAACCAGCCCATAAACTACGACCACAATTAGAAGGAGGAGGGCGGACGGGAAATAGATGGCAAAATATACCGTCGAGTAGGTAACCACGTACTCTTCCTGGAAAGTATCCAAAAAAGTCCAATTTTTAGCATTAAATAACGCTAGTTCCTCCCTAATAGCATTTTTAACCTATTCGCAACTGGGGAACCATGGAAAAAATGCATTCGAAAAATGTTTTATTCTATAAATTAACTTTTTCAAAACTGTCAAAACTAGTAAATAACATCTTTTCAAAACGGTCAATACTATCGAAAATTTTTTTTCAAAACGGTCAAAACTATTAAAAAAAACATTTTTTCAAAACGGTCAAAATTAGTAAATAACACTTTTTCAAAAAGGTCAAAACTGTTAAATAAAACTTTCAAAACCGTCAAAACTAGTAAATAAAGCTTTCAAAAAGTCAGAAAACAAGAAATTACCGTTTTCAAATGGTCAA
>JAQFZC010007814.1:0-10812 GCA_034695205.1 Dicyrtoma fusca | reverse complement strand
GAGTAGGTTTAATTACAACGAGGGGGACTTACCCACCCACTGCAAAAGGGCTGGTTTGACCAACGGTATAGGTACATACGTATAGTGCCAACACAGTTACATGTTTTTTAGTACATGTTGCAGCCTTAAGGCACCCTACAAGCGCCAAAAGCTATATGTTTGACGGCCACAATTTCCTCATATCACCCCACCCTCCTTGTATTATTAATCAAAAAATTTTTTTTATATACCTATTTAGTGTGCATAGGTTTACTGTACACACCATGCAAAATTTATGTGTATGGTTGGGGTAATGCGCAAAGTGATCCGAACTATAAATATGACAGTTAAATGGATTTTGGCTGTAAGAAGTCGTAGAAGACGCCGTCACAGGGCGCGAACACGTATTTAAAAGTGAACATAACACGTCAAAGTATCTCTTCAAGTTTGACCCCCGTCTGGGGTAATGGCGTTAATTGCAAATCTACTTAGGAATGGCACAGATTTTGATACAAATTGATTAAAATGACTTAAAAACGTTAAAACAGTTATTATGCAACCTTAATTTTGAACGTCTTTGGATACTTAAATGGTAAATGTTTTTCAATAAACAGCTATTGCTAATCAGGTTTAGTTACCATGACCATTGAACAATAAATTTTAAACAAAAATAATAATTTAAAGTTATAAAACCTCTAATATTGAAAATTTACAAACAAAGGTTTTATTTTTATCTCTTTGCCAAATTACAAAAATGTACAATTAACACATCTAAATTACATTAAACAACTCTAGCCTCATCAACAAAGACAATCGTTATATATTGACAATTTTGAAACGTAGCAGATGTGGTAAAAGCTTTCTTAATTAAATGAAATATTTATACGATTCTACAAGAAGTATACAGCATTTTATCAAATAAAATAATTAAACTAGCAAATACTATGCTCTTAAACTTTTGGAAGACAAACCACATTTGTAGAAATTAAATGGCAAAAAACCGATATAATTACGTTAACATTAATAGAATTAATGACTTCTTTGCAACCAAAATAGAGAATTCTAGCTTTAGCGTAAGCCTTCTTGAATTGGTTAAGATACAGTTTCTTGTAGGTAATTTCATTTTCACTAAATCAGTTCAATCTTAAGCGGATCCCACTATACAAAGTTTAAACATTTTGACAACAAATCTGACAAATAATAATTATAGCTTCTACTCTAATATTGTAAAAATTATATTGCCTAATTGTATAGATATCTTACTTGCTAAAACAAAATTTAATGAACCTACTAAACTAAAACATCTTAAAAACATAACAATTTTATCATTTAATTTTAATTTTCCTTATGACTATAATATTTGTTGAACTACATTTAAATATAAACATGGAAATCAAATTTTCTTTTGCTGTTACATATTTGACATATTTTACTTTGTTTTACACTAGTTTTTCTTGCAAACTACTTATATAGTTAAATTCTGTTTTGGAAAACATTTACTGATTTTGGTTACATTAATCAAACAAAAATGTGCGTCTTATTATTTTGTATCATTTTCGCTTTATAAAAAAAGCATACGCTGATTGTATTAGTATTTTTAACTGTAATTATTAAAACCATATTCCTTATTTCTTACCATTTTTCATATTTCAAATTACTTTTAATTTCGTACTAATTTATAAAACAACATCCAGTAATCCAACAAAATGAATGTGCTACCATATTTCTTATTTATGAATGATTGTTGCTATAAAGTAGTTACTACAACGTGCCCCTAAAACTTCAGTTCAGACAATAAGTACTTTCCACACACAAAATAAAAGTAAAAGGGTGCAAATGTTTATAATAGTCAAAGCAGCAAGCCACATTAGAATCAAATTGTCTTTTGTAAATGAGAATATTAGAGCTTCAGGAACAGAAACGGGAACAGACGTCAAGTTTAGGACAGGTATTTTGTTAGGCCAGTTGTAGTTCAAAGTTTCATTTGAGTAATCAAGAAAAACGTGTTCATTAATTCCAAACGAGTAAGGCAAATTACTCCACAAGGACGGAATGGTTCGATATAGCACATCCGTTTTACTTGCATCGGAAGACAAACAGTAAAACGGAGAAATAGGTATAGTATCATCAATAATAGTTGTGCAAGTGCAATCATTAAGCCTAAGTTCGACGGCACCGACTTTTTGAAATCTATAAACCTGGTTGCCATTTGGGCAAGAAATATTGATTGTATTTGCATTTGTAACTATGATTCGATTGTTGTCGACTTGGCTTATAGATAGTTCTTGGTTTGCAGAGCACCTATATGCACAGATCTTAGACAATTGAAACACTGACTTTCCGTGTAGGATTCCTACAATGCACTCAAGGGACTCGCGAGAGTCTAAAGAATACTGTGGGACTAAGCACAGCTTATGTTTGTCTACTGAGCATTCTTTCAAAAGGTGACTGGTAATTAAAACCGATCTGGTTTTTGAAGCAACGAGATACGACGCTTCTGTAGGATACAACTGACAGGTTTGATTCTGAAACGCGAACTTGTGGTGGTAGACTTGATATAGTTTCCAACTACTGTCATTTCGTTTTAGTGGCACGTTCATAATAACAGTTGCGTAAGTATGGGAAAAGAAGCAGTCATAGATAGGTAACTTTAAATATTCAGTAAAAGAACTAACCGGAATCGCAAGCATTTTTCCAACAGCAACCTGATTACTTTCTAGCTTGCGTAGACTTTGAATTAGCTGATCATTCGAAATAAAAGTAGAAGGCAATTGCTTTCGTCTACAAGCATCAATACTGTGAAGGACACTGTCATGTTCGATTTTTACAAGAATCAACCTAAACAAGTCTCTTATATAACGAGTTGAACTCTTAAAAGTTGTAAAAACTCTTGAAACCATATCGACTTGGAACGCGGTCATCTTATTTGCATAATCTTGAACATCTTCTTGTAGAACAAATAGTTTCTTGTCTTCTTCTTTTACGGCACTCTGAAGCTACAAAACCATCAAATTTCATACTTTTTATTAACTAATATTTGGCGAAAAAGCGCATAAAGAAGCAATTGATTATACTTAATGAAATATAAGTTAATTTGATTACACAGTTAAAACAAATAAGCAATATTTCACCTGGTTAACATATTCTTTAATGTAATCTTCATGGCCAAACAGTTTGTTAGAAACCTTTGAAAATACAGAATCCACGATATATCCCACACCAAAAGCTGCTGCAGAGAGTAATAATTGCCTCTTCTGGCGTGTTGGTGATGCAGATGAATTTCCAAACCACATCATTTCATCCATGTTCTGTTTAAACAGTGATTTAATTGTTTGCTCCATTGTTGAATTATTCAAATAAGTTTGATTCCAATAGTGTCCATCTTCTTGAAGTGGGTGGTACTCAGGAAGTTTCACTTTGAACACAATTTTTGCGTGGCTTTCATATAACGTTACGTCAGGAAGCTGTAACATTGTTAATATAAACTGAAGGTTAAGTTCTGTTTATTTAAATGTAGTAACGTGTAAAACGTTTAGCTTGGCCGATTTAAAAGGCTAAATGTCTTAGTTGTCATTTTACATATATCATGAATGTAAATAAAAAGTAAAACAGGAATTATTCTGAACTTAACATAACTGCAAAATGACCTGTGTCGACTCACATTGTTTCTGCACAGTGCAGTGGATGGTGTCTGTAGGTATTATGTTAGGGGTACAATGCAATATAAATGAAGTTCGGCCGTCGTAAAGTTAAGAATTAAGTTGACACTGGCCATGCCAGTTAAGTAAGAACTGGAATTTTACTTTTATACTCGCGATATACGATATGCAAACTAACCAAAATGGAGTATGCACAATATTTCAAAAAATACCTTTGGAGCTTTTAAAATAAATTGAGTAATATAAGAAGTAATATAGGCTGTGAATTACCCGTTTGAGGAAGGCAGCTGGTATCACTTTTATTTTGGAAAGAATTTCATTGTTGGCACAAGCAACAGAAATTAGCAGAGTTAACTGCCAAACCCAGGTCATCTTAAACAATCGTGTTTTCTTGTTTTACTTTAATTTAAAAAGAAGGAGCAAATATATTGAATTAAATTTTGTATCGTCTTCAATTCGGTGTGTGCGACTTCAGTGAATTTCAAAGACTATATGTTGCAGCATGCATAGGTTGAACATTACATTTGTGCATATTTGGCGTTGATTTGAAATAATCTAATTGGCAAATGAAATTAAACAAATTCAGCAGGCGAATGAAATTTCGCCACACAATTATTCCCACTACCTATCTATCACTCAAATATACGGTACTGTTAGCAAAGGTGGAATTGGAGACTTGCTGCTTCCCTGATTCAAGATATTGCCAATTAGGTGTCGTGATACATCATAGTTCGTTTTATTACAAGAGAAAGGTATGTAATACACTTGTATACTACTGAATTGGTTATTAATTACATACGACGGTATGAATTGTACTAAACGCTCTTTCATTCATTAGCAACATAAAACCGCACCTAGTTTCTGTCATATTGCATTTTTGCAGAATATAACACCGCGTTTCAATGTAACAATTATTATAGTTGTTTACACAACAATGAATACTACTGAGTATTGCTGTGATCCATTTCAAAAGCATTCCACGCCGTTAAAAAAGACAGAAAAATCGCGTTCGAAATTTCGATTAGTTACACTCGAACAAAGTTTAAAAAGTTCAATTCCAATTCCAGCTGGGGGTTTACTCTGTAATTCATGCCGCTATTTAGTAGATAAATGTACTAAACAAACTACTAGCACACCCAGTGTGCAGCGATTGAGTGAAACTAAGGTTGAATCCGAAACAAAGAGGTACCTTTTTTATTAAATTATCAAAAGTTGATGCTAGTTTAATTTAAAAGGTATAGGACAAATAAAGTTATAAAAAAATAATTTATAATTAATAACTTAAATTATAAAGAAGTACTTTTTGTTTGTAGTAAACACATTTTATGTTCAAATCCATTTCTACGTCACGGAGAAAAACGCAAGCCGACACTAAAGAAGTTTTTCACAGTTCAAGTTGCACTTGCTGAGGATTGCCGTCGGCATGAAATTCCTGTCTGCACTGGAGACTTACTTTGTCATAGTTGTAAATCAGAAGTTTACAAGAAGCTTTCTCCAGTGGAAAAACAGAGGTGCCTTGCAATTCTATTTTAACAGTTAACTACCCACATTACCAAAAAATGACTAATTAAGTAATCAAATGCAATAATGGGCAAATTATTTTAATTCATTTAATTTAAGCAATTCATTGATAGTTGTTGTAAAAATTACAGCGTATTTTGTGCCGACCCATTTCATCGTCACGCTGGTCCGCTAAGAAGACGACTATATTACGTTTTTAAGAAGGCTGAAGTTCTTCACGTAACTATTTGTGAGCAGCTTGGAGTAAATCTGGCCCAAGACCAATATTTATGTGCAGGATGCCGCCACGACATTATCCATAAAGCTAAACATTTACCTACCGGTAATATAACTTTGAATGATGAATCAATGGATATAACCGAATTAAGCGGTCCAAATGAAATGGAAATTGACAGTGAATCTGTTAGTTTAAGTAATGTATCAAACTCTGAGAAATATTCTGAGTCGTCTGAGGCAAGTGGCAGTGAGTTTTACGACTCCGATAGAGAAGTTGAAGATTTGAACTCTTTGCTTAAAGTTTTGAAAGTATCTCCAATTAGTAAGTCAGCAAAACGTTCTAAGAAAGATTTGCTAGCAAAATTTTACGAGTCAAAGTCTAAATTAGCTGGCGTATTTAGCGATTTTGCCAGCTTTCAAATAGACATTGAATCTGAAAACTCGTGTAAATGCAAACAGTGTCAAACCTGTATGAATTCTTTAATTGAACGGTTTAAAAAGGCAACCTCAAAAAAGGAAATGTATTTGGTTTTGACATGTACTCCACTAAATATGAGTATTACTGAGCTTCAAGAAATATTCAAAATATCAAAACGAATGGCCGAAAATGTTTCAAAACTTAGAAAGCAGGGACCCTGCATGGCTCCACTGAAACGTGTAGGAAATAAATTAAGCACAGATGTTATTGATCAAGTAGTTAAGTTTTACCTTGACACAAGTAACAGTAAAATAATGCCCGGTTTACGAGACACTGTTATAATAAGAACGTTTAAAGATGGTAAAACCGTAAAGACAACAGTGTCAAAACATCAAATGATGACCACTCTGAAAGAATTTTATACGGAATTCAAAACTCTCAATCCCAATGTTAAGATTTCAAAAACCAAGTTTGCTGAGCTCAGGCCACGTCAATGCGTTTGGGGGTACCAGAAAGGGTTTCAGAATACTTGCTTATGTATTCATCACTGTAATTTTAAGTTACTTTTAAATGGGATTAATATAACTGAAAAGACCAATGATATTCTTTTGAAGTTTTTTTGCTCACTATCCGAGAAATGCTTATTTGGAATATGTAAAGAATGCCCAAAGTACGAAACATTATTAGAACTTCTGGAAGAGATTGATAGTGATGAAATTGAATTTCAAGAATGGAACAAAGATTCTGGGCGAGCATTAGAGCTGGTTACTTGTGTATTGAGTAAAGATGATTACGTGACAAAAGTAAAATCATCGCTACAAAAAATTGGAACCCATCATTATACGCATTTGCAGCAAAAGGATTTTATTTTACAATTGAAACAAGACTATGTTAAGCAGGAAGGATGTGGAGTGCTTAATGTTGACTTCGGAGAGAACTACTCTTTCGTTGTAAGGGACGCAGTCCAAGGTTTCCACTGGAGCAACGTGCAAGCAACTATACACCCATTTGTTCTTCACTGGTATTGCCAAACAACAAAGCAGACTAAGACTTATTGCATTGTTGTCATATCAGACTGTTTAAAACATGATGCTACTTCCTTTCATGTTTTCCGAGCCAAAGTTTTAAATGAATTAAAGCAGCGATTTTTGTGGCTAAAATGTGTCAACTATGTTAGCGACGGAGCAGGTTCCCAGTATAAATGCGTTAACAATTTTGTAAATTTAGCTTTTCATTATAAAGATTTTGGAATTCGAGCACGATGGACGTATTTTGCTACGTGCCACGGTAAGGATCTGTGTGATGCTTACTCCGGCATTTCCAAACGGGAAACTAGGTTAGAGAGCTTGCGAAGGTCATCTAATCCAATTCTTACCCCACGAGCTATGTACGATTTTCTTCATGAGAAGAAAACAACCGAAGTACTGCAGTATATGTACGTAGGTAAAACTGAAATAGATAATTATGTCCGTTTGAATGGAACAGAGCTACGTTACCAAAAATTAAAACCGATTCCTGGTACTCAGAAGTTCCACGATATTGATTTTTCAACATCTCATAATTTTGTATTTCGAAAGACTTCAACATCTGTTGATTATTTCGAAGTGCCTGATATTACCCAGAGTAATATCAACAAACTGCCAACATTAGCTCTAATCAATTTACAATGTGGAGATTACGTTGCTTTCTTATACAGTTCAAACAAAGAGTTGTTTACTGGTTGTGTACAGTCTGTCAATGACGAAAGCAACGAAGCTAAAATAATTATGATGCGGAAGTCACAAAAAGGTACAACTTTTATGTGGTTCGATCCACCTAAGGTTGAATCTATTTGCTTAACTGATATAATATATAAAGTGGAATCGCCTACAACAACGAATGGAAGAATGTATAATTTTAACTCGGACGAGATGGATAATGTTAAACGTAGAATTAAACTTCTTACAAGGAAGTGAATATTGTTATGAATCAACCTTTTAACGATTGCAAGTTATGTATGTATTTCAAACATTTTTTGAAGAATTTAGTGTATGCTAATGTCTTTACTAAGCTATTATAAATTATGTTAATTTAGAGTTGTTGAATGCTGTCAACATAATTGCAAGGATGTGTGTTGATGTTGTAAAAACTAGTAAAATATGTCAGTTTAAAGCAAAGCTGGTTTTTAACAATGTCCATATTTTAACGTAGTTTAACAAGTAAATCTTGTAATGAGGAAAATTATAGTTACATTAAATTAATAATTGTTAGGTATTTTGACGAACTTTCAGTTTTGTACGTTCATTAAAGTAATTATATTCTAACTTCCTAGTAAGATTTCTATAAAGTTAAGCAATATAATTCTTTGAAATATAATATAAATATTTACTATCACCTATGTATTGTTGATTAGTTTGTAATCCAGAAATAATTTATGGTTTGCGAATTTTATTGTCTATAAAGATATTTGAAGAAAATAAATGAGCAGCAACGTGTGCTTTAAATAAATAGGTTTACCCAAAAATGTGTTACTATAACGACGTTACTTGTAAGCGCATTTGTATGTTTCTAACTGCTAGTCAGACATGCAATTTCCGAATTCGGGTAGCTTTTCAAGCATTCGCCTACATATGGATTAGAACCTAATTTAGTGTTAGAGATTTACTCTGGGTGGCTGTTAAGAATATTCCCAAATATGGGTTGACAATTCACACTTCTTCACAAATTCCCCACTCTGGTTCGCTGTTAGTCTTTTCCCCAAATATGGGTTAGCAATTCACACTTCTTCACACATTCCCCACTCGGGGTAGCTATTAGGCATTTCCCCAAACATGGGTTACCAATTTACACTTCACAAATTCCCCACTCTGGGTGGCAGTTTAAAGTTTGCCACATTTGGGTTAGCAACTAAGACATTCTGTCAGATTCCCTATATTTAGATAGTAATCATATGTGACCAGCATACAGCTGCACGGAAGTTGTAATCTTTCGGTCACTTAAAGGAACTTATAAGCTGAACATATCTGCACCATTCTATCAGAGTTACATTTTAGTTTTATTTATTCAACGAAGCAAAAAGGGGTTATGATTCCACTAAATGATTAAAAATTACTATCCCAAATATGCATCAAAAATTGATTTACGTAACGAAAATTACATTATGTTACACTACTATCAGTTAATTAAATTTGAATTATATCATTTATCGATTATTTGTTTGTCTCACAATATTTACAGTTGTACATATGCACGGAATTGACATGGCAACCAAACACTGACGGTGGAGTCACGGAACAGAAGTAGTTTTAGTACTAAGGTGGCAGAGGTGGGTGGATCCAAAATGTGAAACTTTGGATGCAAATTTCTGCAATTAAAAAGTATTCATACCTAGTTAATACACAATAGTATACTAAGAAGAGAGTAGTAAATAATGCTTTATTAATAACAGTCCGTCCATAAAATTTACGAAAAAATTAGATTCACATAAAACATTCAAATACATATCAGTTTAAATTGTAGCCAACACTTACCATGACGAATCACATGTTGCTTTAGGATCAGTTGTAACAATGTAACTGGGCAATATGACGATTGCGGTGGTCCCGTCGATAGAAGACTTTATTACAGGTGTTGCAGTGAAACACACGATTCTTCTGCCAATCGGTACGTCTCTGAGTGGCTTGCCAAGGTTCCTTCGGACCTGAAATATTAAACATAAATAATCAGTTTCAGTTGTACTACTTTCAGTTGCATCTTATGCATAAAAAGTACTTGGGTGAAACAAATAATGATTTAAAAAATAACTAATTAAATAAATTGTACCTCTGTTGTCCGTTTGAGTTTCTGCCTCTTGAGTTGTAGCAGGCACGAGCTTCTGTGTCTTCTTTTGAAGCCACTTTGCACTGGCCTCCGTCTGCACAATTTTTAGCTCAAGCAACTTTTCGGACTCGGTCAGTTTGGTTTCTCTCTGTTTTAATTGTTTGGCCTGGTCTTGAACTGTTTTGTGTTCTTTTTTAACAACACGTTTCAAGTCACAATATTTTGTCTCGATGTGGAGAAGGTTTCGCTGGAGGTTCAGAGTAGCTTCCCTCTCTCTGCTCAATTTCAACAGCAGGTTCTCCACTTCTTTTTCTTTTTTTCCTAATTTATCTATTTTATCTTGTAGCTGCTGCAAAAGTAGCTCCTTCTTGTCTATATAGTTCCCGCGAATCTTCATTGAGTGCTGCATGGCTATGATTAACTTTGTATCCAATTAAGAGAACCGTTTACTCAGTTTCTGAAAATTAAACTATTTCGTTAGCACAAATACAGGAGGAAATGTAGCCAGCCGAGAACCAGCGAAGAGACTGCTGTGACGCTGAATTACTCCGAAGGTTCGTTTTCCAGCCCAGATATTACATTATCGTAAATGAGGATTTTGCATACAGTTGAGGTCGTCCAGAATTGATTTTAGATGTGATGGACGGGATTATTTGTGTGTGAACCCATCAAGTGACGCACTGTTAAACCAATGAAAGTGCATTTCACACTTGAGGGCAGACATGCATTCCTTCCAGTCAATGATTTCTCTTGTTTTAATCTTAAGCTCCAGCTAATTATAAGTTAAGGGTCTCAGTGGCACTGCGTTGCTCTTTATATTTGGTTTGGTTGATCGCATGAAAGTTGAAGGCGTATGGTGACGTCACACACCATCTCTCTTAGTCCATTACAATGTGGCCTTCAGATTTACAGTTGGGGTCGGTTTGCGCATGACCCCAACTTTATAATCAAATTTAGCTTAGTGTGTGCTGCTACACTATGTATACAGAATAAATATGCCAAACTATTTATGTGAATAATAGTACTGGGGGGATGGGGTAGCAGGAGATAATTTTTCACGTCAACTTTGCAGATTTTGGTGCTTGTAGGGTACCTTGAGACAGCAATCAGTCCCAAACAGCACTTAATTATGTAGGTACATTCCGTACGTACATATACGCTGGGTATACCCGGCCTTTACGCTGGCAGAGGGTAAGTCCCCCCCATTTCATTAAAACCTAC
>JAQFZC010007813.1:0-10813 GCA_034695205.1 Dicyrtoma fusca | reverse complement strand
TAGATTCCTGCAGGCATATGGGGGAGTTATTTGAGGGGGGGAGTTATTTGAGGGAGGGGAGTTATTTGGTGCTTTATAGGTGCTTATGTTTTGCACTCTTGTGTTTTTATTTATTTTAAAATTAATCATTGGAATTTTTACTCCTTCAAAATGTAATAAATGTAATTGCGAGGATTTTTTGCTCTTTCCTAAAAGGGTTATAATTTTTATAATGAAATACTAAACATGTAATAAAGTAATTACTAGCTATGCTCGTCACCGAATTATACATATTACATGGAGTCCGCATTTAAAACAGTGTAATGAGAACAAGACTTACGTTAATAAGGTTTTGTGGACTAACTAATTTTATCCACAGCTCGTAGAGTTTATCGTCAGTCCCACGAGGGCCTAAATGACATATTCGAGTCAGTCCACTCATGTTGATTTCGTTTCTGTAACGAAAAACGTAAGTAAATTAAAATCATGCGATGTAAGTATGGGTCAAAAGAGACAAATCCGGAAAATATTTAGTACTATGTATAAATGCTTACAGATATACAGCACTAAAAAATAAAAACCAGGCTGTGTAAATAATAAATTATTCAGTAAGTAATAATTAATTTATATTAAATACTTGAACTCAACTGACCCATTAATTTTTTTTTAAAAATGCAAAACAAGATAATGAATGTGTTAAAAGGTGTAAACATTTTTAACAGTTTAAAAAAACAGTGCAAAACGTTATTATTAAACCTTTTAAAGAAGACAAATAGGATAATGCGTTTTGAAAAAAAGGCAAAGCAGGATATTAGGGTTTTAAAAAAATGGTAAAAAATGACATTATCTACTCGGCATTGGTATGGAACATTTTAAATAAACAGTTTTAAACAAGCAGAACATAACTTTTCGATAAAAGGCAAGCAATTTTACATGTAAAATAATTGCAAACATTCGCGTTATTTTTTTTTCTAAAATACATATTCACTAGAGCCAACGCCGTTTGTATTATTTATCAGTTCTGCAACATTGTAATATGTTCCATAGCAAGATTTCCAGGAATGTTTCCGTTCTAAATTATCCCCTACAGTATGTACATACGCATACTCAAAATACTTGTGTATTTCGTACCGCTCCACTAAGTAAGTATGAACGCGTTTTATTCCATTTTAGTATCATAAAAAACTTCTAAATTAAATATAGTGCAATTACCTATGTTTTAATTAAAACAAAAAGCTTAAACGATACTTAATGGTACAAAATACAGACAATAATATTAAACATTCGCGTACAAAACGAATAAAAAATACACATACACTGTAAAGAACCAACGCCAACGCTGTTTGAATTATTTCAGCTTTAACTTTTAGCCAAAACGCGGCAATGGATTCCCTGGAAAGATTTCCGGCAGTGTTTCCGTTCAACTTTATTTCCTACAGTACGCCCGTTCAAAATAATTTTACTGTAGTACTGCTACACGCATTTATGAACCCATCGACCATTGCATTGCATTATGGATTAAATTACCATTACCTAACTATAATAACAATGGGTGCGCACATGTTGCTAAACTGTAAATGACGTTGGTCTTCTGTTGCAAATCTTTTAAAAAATAAGCGCAGCTGGCATATGGGTATCTCATCTGAAACAATTTTATTATGAATGTAAAAATGTAATGCAGCTACCTTTTATTCTTCTTGCTGATCCTGTCTTTTCTTGACTGACTCTGCCTTGAAACTACTGGCTGTGCTTGCTGGTCACAGTCCCTGTTGTTGTTAGTCACTGGAGAATCTTGATTATCAAAACGAGAAGGGATTCAAGCTAGAAAAAGTGTGATGGATTAAAAATATGTATAACAACAATCGATCAAAAATAAAGAAGAGGCAAGTCAGAGAAATTGACACATCATTCCATCTTCTACAACCACAAGATAGCAGTTAGTAGACCGACAATCCCAAAGACTGAGAAAATCCCCAGGAAGATCCAAACAGCATCCAACAAATAAAGTGTAAATGATAGATATTTTAGTACAAATATATACTTGTATCGATGGATCAATTAAAAACCGAATAGAAAGACCGAACCGAAACTAAACTGACTAGCGACTAGTGAAACAAAAACATGGCATCGATGCAACGTGCGTATTATGTTATCATAAAATAATACTTCAAATTTTCACAAACTAAACTTTAAAAAGGTGAAAACTACAAATTACCATTTTCAAAGTGATGTAAAACTATAGTAACTAACACTTTCAAAAATGTCATAAAACTGGAAATTCACACATCCATAAAGGTCACAACTATATAGTAACTTACACTTTTAAAAAGATGTAAAACTGGGCGTATTATCGTTTCGAAAAGGTTAAAAGGCAGTCAAAGCTCTGTATTCATTGCATTCTAATCTAATTTTAAATCCCATCTCATCTCAGTCACAATGCCTCGTACTGGATCTGCTATCTTTGGATCCTGATCATTCAAAACAACAAAAACTGAAGCTTGTCCATTAAATCACTTAAATCCTATCATAGTTTAGTTAGCTCAACTAAACATTATTTATAAACTTTTATAGTTTCCTTTATATAATGCGCAGCCATGGCTTCTTTGACTGGAATACAGTTCAAAAAATATTAAATGACATAATAAAGCTTCTGTCATGGATCATAGCTTTGCCATTCATAAATACTACCCCCGAAAACTCCCAGTCTGTCCCAGCTATACTGCTCTCTCCATGAAAAAGTTCCTGTCCAGAGATGCCCCGTAACGTGCTTACTATCGCATTTAGCGTTTCGACAGAATCTACATTGAAGGACTGTATACATAGCAGATCGTAGTCAAAAGATGCAAAATGAGGCATCTGACAATAAATGAAGCATCGCACACCCAATAGTAAATGATGTAAAAAACCGTCAAGACTTTTGGCCTGTAATTTAGCAATTTAGCAGTTGGCATTGGCAGTAGAGACATTTTAGGATTAAAAAAGAATGCAAGTTCAAGTGCTGCACAATGCATTGTACTACTAGGACTAGGACTGTTTTGAGAACAAAAAACTGATATTTTAAAAGCAAACTTTAATTAAGTTATAGCCCTAAGGGAATTAACATGGGCTAAATGTAGACCTCATCATCTATGAGGTATGAAATCATCATAATGATGCGATTATAATTAGTAAAAATGGCTTCACTTTTTCGGAAAATGATGCGGTCCAGATGGGTTTGGAAGAGTGCACTTACGTTCAACTTTTTATCTGCAGCCAAAATTTTGAATCTTTTAAATGAAATTTCCTTCTTCCCGTTCCAGTTTACACTCTTGCTATTGTCACTTGGGAGTCAAATCTGTACGCAATTTGCTGATCGTTTAGTCTAAAAAGTACGTCCTAGGATTTTTATTTACTTTTAATAAAAACTTGTAAATGTTTCTTTTCTTACTTTCAGGATTTAAGGATTTGGTTGAGAAAACTCAAGAAAAAAATAAGAAATGATACTAAGTTCTTTTTGCTCTTGTGCTGGGTCTTGCCTTGGACTCTGGAATGCAGACGCTTTTTGAAGAATTTTTGAAAAATTCAAATGCATCGTCATTTGGCAGTGGTTCATTGGGCATCGCAGCATTCCTGCCCTTCTGGGTCACAGCAATGCGTGCAGTGCAATCAAAAGATGAGCCTCTATCATACTATGTTTTACGAGTATAATTATGTACATAGTTAAACCCCTATTTTCCTTATCATTCATTGGATTCAGGGTATTCCTGGCTGGAATTCTTATCTCAATTATCAGTCAGACATCGCAGCGGGTATCTACATTACATTTCTTTGATATTTTATTCATTGCATTTTTGTGTTCTAAGGCTATGTGATACAGATTAATAATTTCTTTAATCATTTAATTACCAGTTTAACCTTTTCGAAACGGTAGTACGCTTAGTTTTATATCTTTTCTAAAGGGGTAGTTTCTAGTTATGAACTGTTTGAAAACGTTAATTACTAGTTTTTGCCCTTTTTTGAAAACGGTAATTTCCAGCTTTTCCCTTTTTGAAAACGGTAATTTTCAGTTTTACCCCTTTTGAAAACACTAATTTCCCGTTTTAGCCCTTTTTGAAAACGGAAATTTCCAGTTTTACCCTTTTTGAAATCGGTAATTTCCCGCTTTAGCCCTTTTTGAAAACGCTAATTTCCAGTTTTGACCTTTCTAAAAAGGTTAATTTCCAGTTTTGGTTTTTTGGAAAGCGTCAGTTACTTGTTTTGAGTGTTCTTGAGAATGCGGATTTCTAGAATTGACCGTTTTGAAAAAGTTGGGTCGACTTTTAGAAAGCATTTTTTCGTTGGTTTCCCAGTTCCGAATAGGTTAAATAAAGACCTTCGTGAGTGTCGTGGTCATATGCCGTTTAGGTATAGTTTTGATAGGCAACTCAAAGTGTGGAGGACTGTAGAGGTGGAAATGTGTTAGTCGTAGTATGTAATTTATGATTTCAGTTAAGTTAGTATACTAGCTTTTTAAATTAACCAAGAATTTGAATTCAACTTTTTCACTTATTTCCTATGGATGAGCTATCATTCAAATGTAAATGGCCGGAATTTGCAATATTTTCAACATTCCTTGGAATCTCTACTGTAATCGGGGCCTTTATCTGCTGATGCTTTGGTGGACGGCAGAAGGCAGCAGAGGAATTTCTGCTGGCTAGTAGCTCCATGGGGTGCTTTTTCGATAGCTATGAGTTTAACTGCAAGGTTCGACTGGCATTCAGATAATTAAAATTAGAAACCTACCATTTATTTACTTTGTAATTACATGATAGGTAGATAAATAATCTTACTATACAATTTTGAACGCTTTGATTCACTTAATTTTATTATGCAGCACCCTAGAATTTAATCAAACATTGTTAGTTTTAAGACCGTCAACATCGTTCTTTCACAACTGTTATCAGTAATAGTATATATGTCGCTATAATTAGGTATATAGATTAGATGTAACTGTAGCGTCTATTCAAGGAAATAAATAGCAGTTTACTTTTGAATTTGATAATAAAGTCATTGCCATTACCATTACCAGTTGTATGTCTATATTGCAGCCTATTTCCACATGCTTATGTTCCATTGGCTTCAGGTCATATCGACCTGCCATGTAATTTGCATTATTAAATTATTAATTTCTTTCTGTTTACCAGACGACAGACCACAGAATATTATAGTAATGAAAAGTGATGCATCCGTCAATGAAGGAAGAAACTGCTACCGCCATTTCTAAATTATTAGGTATTTTTTGTACTTACATGGAAGAATTCTAATTTATTTACGTTGATTGTTTAAAACCAGTTTTTGATCGCAGGGAGCAAATAGAATAATAGTTGGTATGATTCGTATGCCATTACTCGGTATTTTTACATTGGGAATGTTCTTTTCTTGCGTGCTATAATAAGGTGATGTACATTACTGGGTTTTTCCTTTATTTTTTGCAAATGCTTCCTGTTCCAGTGGAACTGTAATTTAAATGCGAATTTGTATATAGGTTATGTGTATGTTAGTCATGACCACTAGAGCATAGTGTACGTCTGCCGATTTGCTTTGTAGTGTGGTTTGACCCCATAATTAAAGCGCTGCCCTCGTAAACCCATTTCCTAGTTTTCCTCTTGGTTTTAGTTCACAACTAGAGTTCAAAAATACAGTTTGGGTACAAGTGAGTGGTGAAATTCGTTTCTGCAAAACAAGCAATAAAAACATGAAAGAAATCATCCTTTTTTGTTTTTTTCTAACTGAAGTTTTACGAATCCCGCATGTCATAGGCCATGAATTTAATTTCAATTCGATTACTAACCACTATAAAAATTTCAGAAACTACAGACACACTCATTCAAATGTGCAAAGAAGGGCCGTAAATAATCTCTATCGCCCTCATGCCAAGCAAAATTCTGGAGGTATTCTGTATCATACATATTTCATTAAAATAGTGTGTAAAATTTGATTTTGATTTCCGTTCACCTTTTTTTCATGCATATACTTTTACACAAGTGTGTATTCTAATTTTCTTATATAGGTGGTAGTGGAAACTCTCCACAAATTGGGCAATGGGCTGAAGAAGCAGGTCAGTTGAATTAGTAAAAGGACATCAGTATTTTGAAGTTTGAAGAGAGTAAATTTTTACTAAACTTTACATCTAAGCGCGTAGGTTTAAAAAGTGGTTTGATTTAAAAGCCTTTGTTTTAGTTAGTCTGTGTTTGTATTTATTAGGGTGCTGGTGGACGGGCTGCCAGTCACAACTACATCGCTACCCATGTCCAGCTTCGACATACAAACATGATGCCAAGGACTGCAATGCAATTCCCTTTCATGTCAACGTCAAATGCTGTAGGCAGCCTCCGCGAACGAGCATTTCATTTACTTCGGCGAGCCCTCATAGACTAACAACAATAACTACGTCTCGTCCAACTACCAGATTACATCGCCCGACAAAAACAACAACTACAACTACAGCACTAACCCCTACAACAACAGCAACCACTACAGCCACTACAACAACAACCACTATAGCAACAACAGCAACCCCTAAAATAACGACCCCCAAAGCAACAACAACAACCTCTACAACAACAACCCCTACAACAACACCCCCTACAACAACACCCCCTACAACAACAACCTCTACAACAACAACCCCTACAACAGCAACCCCTACAACAACAACCCCTACAACAGCAACCTCTACAACAACACCCCCTACAACAACAACCTCTACAACAACAACCCCTACAACAACAACCCCTACAACAACAACCTCTACAACAACACCCCCTACAACAACAACCTCTACAACAAAAACCCCTACAACAGCAACCGCTACAACAACAACCCCTACAACAACAACCCCTAAAACAACTACAACAGTCCCTACAATAACTACAACAACCCCTACAACAACAACCTCTACAACAACAACCTCTACAACAACAACCTCTACAACAACACCCCCTACAACAACAACCTCTACAACAACAACCCCTACAACAGCAACCCCTACAACAACAACCCCTACAACAACAACCCCTAAAACAACTACAACAGTCCCTACAATAACTACAACAACCACTACAACAACTACAACTCCTACAACAACTACAACAACCTCTACAACAACCCCTACAACAACTTTTACAACAACCTCTACAACGACCTCTACAACAACTACAGCAACAACACCTGTAACAACTACCCCTACAACGACCACAAAAGCTACCCCTACAACAACCACAACGGCAACAACTACTACAGCAACACCTACAACAACTATAACGACAACCGAAGATTACGATGAAAGTATTATAACTTTGCGACCGCTTTAAAAGGGCGTGATTTTGTAAGATAAATTCTAAAATGAAGGGCCCAGTCTTTCAATGACTTCTAACTGATTTGCGTTCACACCCTGTAAATTATAATAGGTCGCTATGGTTTGTAAGCAAAATAATGTACATCCACTTTTCGCTAAAAGCAAAGTGACGCATATCCAAAAACTATTAAAAGTAAAATAAATCATATTCACAGGTACACGTATGGATATGCATCATTTTGTTTTTAAGAGTTTTTGGATATGCATCGCTTTGCTTTTAGCCAAAAGTGGAGGTGCATCATTTTGCTTCTTAACCGACGATATCTTCTCCATTATTTTGGGAACACATACGATTGCAACTTGTTATGAAAATAAATAGGAGGAGAGGATGATTTGAATAACAGGTGTAATTTGTAGTAGTGGGGAACAATACATTTTTTAAACACCAAATATTTTCATTTACTTATACATAATACTTAAATAGGTACTTACTTAGGTAGCTGCATTACATTTTTATTTTTACTTTAATAACTCTTTCAGATGCGATACTATTAATATAATAATGCAAGCGGCGATTATTTTTTAAAAGTTTTGCAGCCATAGACCAAGTCCACTTAAAGTTTAACAGCATGGACGTACCCATTGTATAATATGTAGTTATGCAATGGAAATTCGGTGAATCAGAATCCATAAAATGCAATGGTGAGTGAAGTGGTTTACAATGCGTAGAGTAGAGAGCGGCATCACAGTAAAATTATTTTAAACGGGCGTACTGCAGGAAATATAGAAGAACGGAAACATTGCCGGAAATCTTTCCAAAGAACCTATTGGTCCGGGCTTCTACGCCGAAATAATACAAACGGCGTTGGCTCTTTACAGTGTATATTATTAGGTATTTTTTTATTCGTTTTTTAAGCGAATGTTTAATATTTTTTATATATAATTGTATATAAAACGGTACCATTGATTTAGAGTACCATTTAACCGTCTCTCTGAAATAACTAAAAATGTTATTGAAAATAAACTGGTTTCAAAAGCAACATAATTAATAGTTATTACATTAAAATAATTAAAGACACTTTAAATAGCACCGTAGCTTTTCACACTGGATTCACCCTGACTGTCTCCTTCACTTTGATTTACATCTTCGGAATCCGATTCCTTGCCAGCCTTCAATAAGCTTTCTTTTTCGGAGCCAGAAGTTGATTTTGACTTTTTGCTGGGAGTGCAGAGTGATATGGAGGCCAAGAAAATCTAAAATTTAAAAAAAAACAACAAAATAATTAAACATTGTGGCCACTTTAATAAAGCTTCTTGTTTAAATCTAAATTAATTGTCACTTCCTTACCACAACAACGTTTGTAGCCAGAACATACAGCGTGCTAATTTTAAAACCATAATTGTCCAAAAGAACACCTCCAATAGATGGCCCTATGAAACAGCCAATAGCAAAAAACGAGAGCCACAAACCACTCACTTGGCCCTGCGTTGTAATGTCGTCTGGGAATCCATTTTTCCTGTAAATTTATTTAACTTTGATAATCAAATTGGGTCAAGGAAGCCATCACTAGTTATTTTTTTCAAATTATCAGTTAAACAGTAAACTTACACAGATTCTTGTTGTGCTTGAAGGAAAGCCGAGACCAGTGAACTGCTCATTCCAGTACCATGAATAACTAAGCCCACGCAAACCAGCCATATTGTTCTAGAAACACAAATATACAAATATTTTTTGTTTCAAAAGATGAAATAATTAAAATCAAAATTACTTATTGGAAATGAAATCCGACTATTGCTTACGTCTGAAGAGGGATAAATGGCGCTGGGCCAATGAGAAGAAATCCCACGAAAGTAAGTACGGCCCCCAGTAACGTAAATAGTTTTGGATTCCCGCTTCTATCGACCAATCGACCAGTGACGGGAGCACAGAGGGCGTACATGCCGCCATCGATTATAAAAATTAACCCAGTTATTCCGGGCGTAAGATTGAACTAAAAATGAGATACAAATCACTGCGTAAACAAAAATTTTGTGAGTAAAAAGAACAATTCAGTATCAGAACTAATAAAACTGTGGCAAAGTTACATTTTCTCTCAAATGCGGCTCCAGCGTAGCTGTAAGAAACCCGATGCTAGAAGCCGAAATAAAGACACTGAAGAAAGCCAGCAACACAGTGGGTATCTTTAGCATTAAAACAATTCCCGATTTTTTATCACTGGCTTTACTGTCCTTGATTTTAAGACCCACTTCAGGAAGAAGGAAGTAGGTTAAAACTGCCACCATGAAAAGACAGCCTCCCATGAAATCAAATGGGAGTAGAAAACCACCGGCCTAGAATTTAAATAAATCAAATAAAATAGAGAAAGCAGGTTCTTTTTTAAAAAACATGAATTTAAAATATAATTTTTTAAGAAGCTCCTTACTTCATACAACGCCCCACCAAGACTCGGGCCGATGATCAGGCCCAAACCACAGCAAGTTTCGAAAATAGCCTTTTTAACAAATAACCAGTAATAGTTTAGTTAAAAACGTGTAATGTTTTATGTTTTATGTATTTTTTTAATTTATTGTATTAATTACAAACGTTTCCGCAACACACTCTGGAAATTCACTGGCAATGCAAGTGAAGGAGGCGCAAACGAATGCAGCGTCCCCACAAGCTTGTATAATTCGAAGGACGAACGACAGAGCGATGAATGTCACGTGGTCATCGATGTAATGCAGGAAGCTAAAAGGAGTTGGAAAATAAAACCGCAGGAATTTAAACTAATTTTTATTTGGAAGTGGGGATTCTTTTTTAGCAATTTAGTAATAATTCCGTACTAATTTACCCGAAAAGTATGGCGGTTGTTCCCGTGGTTAAAATCCCTATGTTGAACACAAGTCTGGGTTTAACAATACCTATCTAAAAGGAGCGTATTTGTTCAAGAAAAATACATTCAAGATTTTAATTTCAATTTATTATTTATTGTACGAAGCCAACAACAAAATTTTTGTGTTTTGCATAAAAACAGCATTTTTAATGTAAAGAAATCTTACAACATATCCGTAGATGGGTGACATAATAAAAATGACCAGCTGAAAGACTCCAAATACAAAGCCATATTCCGTGGCAGTGGCACCCTTCGATTCAGCCTATCATTTGAAAAATTGAAAACAAAATAATAAATCATTAAATTTAATTAAGTATCAGTACCTTATTATGCATGAATCCAATTTATTTGAAAGGTTATTTACAAAATAGTATAATATTTACCTGTGCATCTTTGAACAGGAAATTTAAAGTGGTAATTTCTAGTTCATGTGCGAATAAATATACTAACTACAAGTTTTGAATGAAGCTTTAAAAGTATTGATTTCAAGTTTTCGCCTTTTTGAAAGTGACCGTCTCAAAAGTTTTGAATGATTTTGAGTGTTATTTCTAGTTTTGAATGCTTTTGAAAGTGTTAATTTCTAGTTTTGAATGCTTTTGAAAGTGTTAATTTCTAGTTTTGAATGATTTTGAAAGGGTTAATTTCT
>JAQFZC010007812.1:0-10814 GCA_034695205.1 Dicyrtoma fusca | reverse complement strand
AAAAAGTGCAATTATCAGTTTTAAGCCTTTTTGTAAAGAGTAAATAGCAGGATTAATGTTTTTGAAAAAGTGTAAATATGTAGCCTGCTTACTCTTTTAAAAAGTGCAATTATCAGTTTAAACCTTTTTTAAAAGCTTAAATAGCAGGATTTTAGCAGGTTTTTGAAAAAGTCTAAATAGCATGTTTACTACTTTTAAGTAGTATCAATTCTACTTTAATACGTTTTTTCAAAAGTGTAAATAGCCGTTTTACTATTTTTGAAAAAGTGTAATTACCATTTTTAGTGTTTTTAAAAAGGGGTAGAGAGTAGTTTTACCATTTAAAAAAGTGTAATTACCACCTTTACACACGATTACATTGGAAATCGTAAACAGACTTTTAATACTTTTGAAAAGTATAATACATACCAGGTTTAGTGCTTTTGAAAAAGCGTAAATCACAGTTGTACTACTTTTAAAAAGTATACATTCATCTTTTACGTATTTTTTAAAACTTCGAAATATGTAGCAGTTTTACTATGTATTTTAAAAGTGTAATTGGTAGTTTCATACATTTTTGGAAATCCGAAATAACCGCTTTTACTACTTTTAAAAGGTATAAATTCCAGTTTTACTCGCATTTTTTCAAAAGTGCAAATAGCAGTTTTTCATATGTTTTTGAAAAATATACGTAGGTAGGTAAATAAAATAGTAATTTAGATATTTCTAAAAGAGTATTAAAATGATCTTTGTACTTCTATAAAGATTAAATAAAATATGCACCTACGTCCTACATACAAATTTAACTGTTGAGACTGTAGCAAAATTGAATTGGCAGAATGGTTCTTGACCCACGGCATGTGAGTACTTTACCCTGTAAGTAGTATCACTCCGTGCGTAGTTTCGAGCAAGTGCTCTTCCCGTGTACGTAGCTCCGTGATAGCAGTGTTGATTTCTGAAAATTGGGCAAAGGAAAGTAATGGGTAAATATTTACATGTGTTAGTTTTTATTCGCGGTCTCTGTACACGTCTTTGAAAAAATAAATATTCTGCTTTTTTAATTAAACGTCAACATGGCAGCCTTCCTCCGGAATCCCAACTCAAATTTCAATCCGAGCATTTTTGTGGCCGTTTTGGGGTGCCAAAGCCAAAGATAATGTAAAGTGCCTAGAAAAAGTGGATGGCTTCGTATCTAGTCACAGTTCCGCAGAAATGTCTGGGCAAATGTTGATTTTTTGATACTGGGCACATAGCACTCAAACATTCTACTGGATGACACCGTATTATTGGCCAGCCATAAATAATTTACATTTACATTTTTTAAATCAGAGAAAAATGCCAAAAGAGTTCCGTGAAACAAATTAAAGCTCGGTCTTGGGCCAATTGCACTGTACTACTGTCGGCCGAGTTTATGCCTGGCCGTCTTTATTTGCTTTTGCTTTTGCTTTTGCTTTTGTGAGTCCGTTTCGTGGGAACTGCGTAGACTTGAGTGCTTGATAGCGTCGATAAATGAAGTTAAATTCTTTGCGCTCTTGAGTGTATTATGTTCAACTACTTAAGTGCTTGCTTCTCCTGTCTATGGGTGGAAATAAATCAAGTCGAAGGGGCTCTCCTACCTTGACGCCATAGAAGCGGTATTTCTCAAATGTTTAAGTGTAAAGAAGGTACACATTAGACACATTTCGCACCTTTTCAAAACGTTAATAATCAACTAAATAACGATTTGCACCTTTAAAAAGGACTAATTTGTTGTTTTTGCACCTTTTTGAAATGTTAAAGACACTACTTGCGCTTTTAAAAAAGAGGTAATTTGTTGTTTTTTTCACTTTTTCAAAACGCTAAAATCGTTATTTTCAGTTTAAAAAAAGACTAATTTGTTGTTTTTGTACTTTTTCCAAATGTTAAAATCGTTATTTACACTTTTAAAAAACATTAATTTATTGTTTTTGCACCTTTTTTAAATGTAAAAGTCACTACTTGCGCTTCAAAAAAAAAGCAATTTGTTGTTTTTGCACTTTTATAAAGTGTTAAAATCGTTATTTGCACTTTAAAAAAAGACTAATGTATTGTTTTTGCACTTTTTTGAAATGTCACGAGATACTACTTACGCTTCTAGAAAAGGTTAATTTGTTGTTTTTGCACTTTTTAAAAATATTAAAATCGGTACTTTCACTTTTAAAAAAGGCGAATTTGTTGTTTTTGATCTTTTTATAAATGTTAAAATCGTTGTTTTTTATTAAAAAAAGGCTCATTTAGGCTCATCATAGTTATTGCACCTTTTGAAACGTTACAAATCCGATTTGGTCTTCTAAAAATTGTTAATTTAATCCGTGTACACGTTTTCAAAATGTTCAAATCCTGATTTGCTTGTTTTACGCCATCACAGTTGCAAGGTCCTATCCCCTCCACGTGTTTTCAGTTGTAGACTCTGCTAGATTGATACACTGTAGCGCATACCTGTAAAGTAAATAGCGACATACCCCTGCATTGCATTGCAATGGGTTCCCTTTCGTATTTAAATACTTGTGGAAAATACTTGAGGGTTTTTCAATGTTTTTTTAAGCCATGTTTGTGTTTATTGAGCAAGCAGCAAGCGATTATCTCTGAAAGTTTATTTTCACCCAACACTCCGCACTGTACACTCACTCACACACTCGCTGTTAACCTCAGAGACGGACAGACACGCGGCTGGGATGCGGAGATGCGATACAGGCCAGGATGCATTACGCTAATCATAGGCAGTCTAGTCGTCTAATCCCGCACACACATCATCCCATGCGTAGGTAAATATCTCCCGTCTTCTCCCCATTTCAGTCCCTTCAGATATTTTTATAAAATGAGCAAAAAATCCATTTGTTTACGAATCGCATCAGCGGCAAAGTATTTGCAGGCATTTTGCATCCTCGCATGAACTTTACACAGTCAGTTGCTTACCCACACCTAATGTTTGCCCATACGAGTGCTATCCACTCGATTCTGTGTGCACTGCGAGGACATGGCGTCGGTGAAGAACCAAAGTGGGCCAGGTCCAGTTCTGTGCCCTTGTTTGCAAAAGACGTCACGTGAATACTTCATTTACCTTTTTGGTTTTTAAAAACAAAACAGGGAGATATCAGTTTTTGAGTATTTTTTGGAAGGCATAGCGCTTTCATGCGTGTTAATTAGTTTACAAAGAGTAAAAGACGAGTTTAGACTTTTTAAAAATGTTGCAAAACTTGTATATACACTTTTCAAAAAGAGTATAATTGACATTAACGCTTATTAGCAGCAGTAAAATTAATATTTGCACATTTTGAAGAACAGTAAAAGTAGTATTTGCACCTTTTAAGAAATAGTAAAAGTAGGTAGTAATAAAGCTTTTCAAACAAAGTAAAACCAATATTCGTACATTTTGAAATATAGTAAAAGTAGTATTTACACTTTTCAAAAGCAGCAAAAGTGGCATTTAAGCTTTTTGAGAAAGAGTAAAACCAATATTTGTACATTTTTACAAACAGTAAAAGCAATATTTACACTTTTCAAAAACAGCAAAAGTAGCATTTAGACTTTTAAAAAACAGTAAAACCAATATTTGTACATTTTGAAAAACATTAAAAGTAGTATTTCCACTTTTCAAAAACAGCAAAACTGGCATTTAAGCTTTTCAAAAGCAAGTAAAAATAAGTATATACCTACATACTTTTTACAAAACCAGTAAAAGTGGCATTTTTCTTTGACAAAAATGCGCAAGACTTGTACGAACACTTTTTAAAAAATAGTAAAATGTTAGGCACACTGTTTGCAAGCGATTATTAACTAAGAGGAATCAGGAATTGCATCAAAATATTCAAAATGTTTCTTCACTGACGATATGGTTTCTTCTTGCCGTTAGACGTACATAGAATGATGCTCAATTGGCACACTACTTGTCCGCCCCGTTAAAATAAAGTCTTTGCCGTTAAGATTCCACTGAATGGCTTGTGTTATTGTAGAAAGTGTGGGAATTGCGGTGCATGGAAGACGCAAGATGAGGTCTGTTCTTCTGGTTGTGAGATGCTGGACGCATTAACGAGTCTAAGATGATTGTTATGAGATCGGTTACGAATTTGGTGGGTCACTCAGATGTACTTTTCATCTCCAGCATTGGGTTACGAGGCTTGAGTGAGTGCTCAGTGGTGTGAGGTGCATAAAATAATGACAATGTTATTCTCAAGAGCAATCGAATCATCCTCGACCCTCGGATTGCAAACACTCGTCCGTCTCCTTCCAGTCATCTGAATACAAATACATGGCAGAGGAATGCAAATCGGAAATTGAAATTGAAACAGAAACTTTTATGTAGAAACTCTCTCCTGTTTTCCCCATCAAAATTCTATTGGATGGAAATTTTGAATCCTGGGAATAAAATTTTATTTCTGTCGTGCGTGGGCATAATCAATGGCGGATCTAGACATGTGTTTTAAATGTAGGCAAATATGAGCAAAGCTAGATACGCAAGCTAATCAACCTCTATTTCCACAATTTCTTAAAATAAAGGTGATTTTGTTAAAAAGTACCTAATCAGTTTTTGGAAAGTATTTTCAAAAATTGTTGTTTTTTAATAAAAATGCAGTAACAAAGAAATTGGAAGTTTTGGTAAAACGTTTTCAAAAATTGTTGTTCTTTATAGTAGCTCTTTAAAGAAATTGACCATTTACAAAAACCATTTTCAAAAAACTGGGAAATTGGCGTTTTTTTAAAATAAAATAAAAATGTTTTAAAAAACTACGGTCCTTTAAAGTGTCTCTTTAAAGAAATCAACCAATTAGAAAAATCGTTTTCAAAAAACTGTCGTTTCTAAACGAAACGTTTAACCTTTTCGAGGCAGTACTACATCTAGTTTTACATCTTTTTGAAAATATCAGTTTCTTGTTTTAACAGTTCTTAAAGTGTTAATTTCTTGTTTTGACCTTTTTGAAAGTGTTAATTTCTTGTTTTACATCTTTTTTAAAGTGTTAATTTCATCTTTTACATCTTCTTGAAAATGTTAATTTCTTGTTTTAACCTTTTTGAAAGTGTTCGTTTCTTGTTTTACATCCTTTTGAAAGTGTTAATTTCTTCTTTTGCATCTTCTTGAAAATGTTAATTTCTTATTTTAACCTTTTTGAAAACGTTAATTTCTAATTTTGACCATTTTGAAAGTCTTAGTTACTGGTTTTGAATGCTTTTAAAAATGTTATTTTCTAGTTTTGCCCTTTTGTAAAAGTTCATTTTTAGAAAAACAACTTTTGTAAAGCATTCTTTCAATGGTTTCCCAGTTGCGAATATGTAAAGACGTTATCCTGTTCAATAATCCAATTCTGATTTTCAAGAAACAGTTAAGTTTCAACAAACCCCATTTTTAAAAAACGGTCCAAAAAGACTAGCGATTGTAAAAATGTGTCGTTTTAAAAGCCCAATTTTTTTGTTCGAATCTGCCGTTGGCGGTAAATGGGACCGGAACCGCGGCTGATCATAATCATAATTCCTGCAGTGATACTGATATGAGTATGAGTTGTGCGTGAGATGACTTTCACGTGGATTATTTAAATCTTGACGTGCTCTCTCTCTCTCTCTCTCCCTCATCTTTGACTTTGACTCTGCTCGCATCTCTCATTTTATATTCTGGAGGGCATCCCTGCTCTTGTTGTACAGATCGTGATCAGCAGTTTAAAAAAGCTAAGGATCGGAAAGTGAGATGATGATGAGTGTCGATTGTGGATGTTTATCCACTCACAAGAGCCACGAGCATGACGGTGACGAAGGAGGACGAGAGCCTGGCTTTTTCATCACTCTTAAACTCGAGATAATAAAGATGGCAGATTAGGATTTCATTGTCTTTGTTTATCTACAATTTTTTTTTTTTGAGATTTTTATTGTCGCTTTAAAGTAGACCTCACACTTGTCACAACACAAAATAATCTGAGGGGAAAAAATGGTAAAGAAAATTACGAAAGAAAAATAAAACCCAGGAAGATTATGTTGTAAAGAGAGGCATTTCCATTTGAGAGACTTGGGATTATTGTTGAGTCGACAGCGGACCTCCGGAATGTTGGCGTGTAATTATAAAACATTGTGCAAAGAAAGAAATCAACTTTAAATGATGGTGAAATATTATGACACTTATTTCCTAAGAAGCCAAGCGACCAGCTGTATGTGAGCACAAAGCGTGGGTGAAGAGGCATTGCGGCCTAATTTTAAGTCCAGTACCCTCTGCACTGGGAAGCATTGCCGTAATAGTCCAGCGTTCCCCTTGATGTTATTTGGACGCAACTCCCAACAATCAACTTTTTACTAAGGTGTAAGTACTAATTTTGCAAGAGTGCAATTACAGTTTTACTGCTTTGAAAAAGTATATTTAGCAGTTTTGAGGTTTTTTAAAAAGTATATTCAGCAGTTTTACCGTTTTTTAAAAGGTGTAATTAGCAAGCTTTACTATTTTTGAAAAACTGTAATTAGCAATTTTGCTATTTTGAAAAAGTGTATTTAGCAGTTTTGCTATGTTTGAAAAAGTGTAATTCACAATTTTATTGTTTTTGAAAAAATGTAATTATCAGCTTTACTGTTTCAAAAAAGTGTAATTAGCGGTTTTACTATTTTTGAAAAAGTGTCATTTATAGATTTACCGCTTTTGAAAAGGTGTAAGTGGTGCGGTGTTGATGTTTTTGAAAATGTGTAATTAGCAATTTTACTGTTTTTGAAAAAGTGTATTTATGTAAGCAGTTTTACTGTTTCAAAAAAGTGTAATTAGTAGTTTTGCTGTTTTTGAAAAAGTGTAATTAGCAGTTTTAATATTTTTGAAAAGATGTAATTGGCAGTTTTACTGTTTTTGAAAAAGTCTAAAAATCACTTTTGACTATTTTTGAAAAGTACAAATACCATTTTAGCTCTTTCGTTATGTTGTGACTTTGGTCAATAAGACTTTAGTGGGACGTTGTGCTTGCGACAGAATGCATCTCCACCGACGCTGGGGCGCTTGTGTGTGTCCAAAAGTGTAAATTCCAAATCCATGTTTGAGAATTTAAATAGCAGAGACTTGACTTATTAGCCTGACATTAAACTGTAAAGCTCCGTATGCAAATGATGTTGATGCCTCCGAGTCCTAAGAGAGATGTTCAATTATATATTCTACAGTCAAATCCGCCACATTTAATAGTCGAGTGATAAATTAAGTTAACAACCCTCTTCCCTCTCTTCCTCATCTTCTCTCCTCTCATCTCATCTCTCCACTAAGCATCCCATCCTCATCTTCCGCATCTTCCTCATCTTTCCACAGCTTTCTTCCATTCCTCAGAGTCCGTCCTCCCCACACCAAAGCACAGACAGACAGACATTGCATCCTAATGTGGATTTAATTTCTCCTGCCACTTCGCCTTCGCCTCAACGTTGGTCAAACGCTGCACTTGCCAAACACAGGCACATTACATATCGTCGGTGAAGAAGCATTCTGTCATCTATCCAATTCTCCCGTAAAAATATTCACACGCAGTCAACTTTTTACCACCGTTACACTCTTTACAATTCTGAGTAAAACTGCTTTTAAACTTTTCAAAAATGCGTAAAAACGGTATTTACACTTTTGCCAAAAGTTAAAACTATTATTTGTACCTTTCAAAAACGTGTAAAACTGTTAAATGCACGTTTTAAAACTAGGAAAACGGGGATTTAAACTGTTTTAAACGTGCATGTGCAAAAGGGGTATTTTCAGTTTTCGAAAGTTGGAAAAATGGAATATTGACGAACTTTAGAAAGACAGTAAAATTAATATTTACACTTGTTAAAAATATACAAAGCAGTATTTACATTTTCTACATGTGCAAAACTGCAATTCACACTTTTCTAGCATGTGCAAAACTGCAATTTACACTTTTTCAAAAGCAGTCAAAATGATGTAGAGATTTTTCAAAATTGTACAAACAAGCTATTTATACACATTTTATAAATGTAAACCCGGTATTTAACTTTTAAAAATGTGTAAAATGGCATGTATGTATATAGGTAGTATTTGCACTATCTAAGAATGCAGGTTTACATTTGTTTAGTAAGACTTGCGTCAACATGCCATTTGGGGAGGTTGGAGTTGTGTCACAATGCTTCTTCACCCACGCTTGTATATGATGGTGTAGGCCAGGGAATTCGTGTGCCAACAATGCTGTGCCTACATTTGTTTGAAGAATGGTTGGCGTGGGTTGCTTCAGTTGTTGTTGGCAGACTGTGGCGATGGGATGACGTGGGGATTAGTGAGAGGCTGGAAGTACAAACGGAGATGATTGATTAATCTGACCGTGTCACTGCCACGGCCGTCGTCTTCCTTTCGTCGGAGGTCACTGCAGAGTGCAGAAGCAGCAGTTGGAGTCTCAATGCAAAGTGTCGGGAAATAATGAGTTAAACTAATTAAAATTTGCAACGGTTATCAGTGCCATTGTTATAAATGGCATCCATAGCCGATGGCCAGCCACAAAGCCAATACTCTCTCGCTGTCCGACTCGTCAATTATAAAGCAATTAAAGCGATGAGCCTCCTTTGTGAGGGTGCAATTTGTACTGAGCGTCGGTGAAGAGGCATTGTGGCGTAAGTCAGGTATTTGCTTAAAAGCATTCCCATGCAAGTCCAGCGTTCCCTTGAATGCTTGACAATCAACCTTTTCACTATGGGTTTTCAAAAAGTTAAAAATCACTTTCAAACTTTTCAAAAATTGTAAAACTGGTATTTACACTCTTCAAAATAAGGCCGTAATGTGGCATTTGTATTTTAAAAAAGTAAAACAGGTATTTGAGCTTTTTCAAAACTAGGAAAACTGCTAATTACACTTTTTCAAAAATAGTAAAACTGCTGATTGCACCTTTAAAAAACAATAAAACTGATAGTTACACTTTTCAAAATAAGTCATAATCTGGCATTTATACTTTAAAAAAAGTAAAACAGCTATTTAAGCTTTTTCAAAAATAGTAAAACTGTTGGATGCACTTATAAAAAACAACAAAACTGGAAATTTACACACTTTCAAAAATAGCAAAATTGTATTTAAACTTTTTTAAATGTCAAAAACTGGTATATTTGCACTTTTTCTAAAAATGTTAGTGTTGGCGCTTAGGCCAAAATGGCATTATGGTGACGCTGGACTTACGTCAGAATGCTTCTTCGCCGACGATACGTGGACCTCTTAGTGCATTAGAAGTGAGTTTTGAGTATTTGATGTTGAGGCATCCCCGGCAGTTGACGTTGACGGAAATGTGTTGGTTTTTTGCACCCTTGGCATTAGCTTTTGAACTCTGCAGATTGTAATAATAATTATTGCCTGTTTGTTTCTCTGTTGGGCTACGCGAGATGCTCTCCATGTTTCCTTTGATGAACCTAATAAATAATTTAAATAACTCTCAATCACAAGCGCCACAATGAATGATGAGACTGATTACGTGAAGAGAGCCTGTGGATTCTGTAGCGACTGCATACAACATGGCCCCTGGCCCTCGCATCCCTGCCTACATAAATGTACACATCGTGGGTGCAGAAGCATTGTGCGCTAACTCTAAGTCCAATCCCCGCTTTAAAGCATTCCCACGCAAGTCCCAGTAATCAACGTTGTATCCATCTTTTTAAAAGTACATACAAATAACACTTTTACTTGTTATTAAAGTACAAATTTAATACTTTCACACGTTTTTGAAAAGTGTAAATATACCTTTTACTAATTTTTAAAAATTGTAAGCATCAGTGTTGCTTTTTTTGAAAAGTATAATTATACTTTTACCAGGTTACTAACTTTAAAATGGCATAACTGGCATCTTAACAATTTTGAAAATATGAAAATAGCATTTTAACCATTTTGAAAAAGTGAGAATAGCATTTTAACCGTTTTAAAAAAAGTGTAGAAATCATTTTAACCATTTTGAAAAAATGTACCTAAATAGCATTTTAAACATTTTGAAAAGGTGCAAATAGTATTTTAACCATTTTGAAAAGGCGTAAATTGCATTTTAACCATTTTAAAAAAGCAAAAATAGCATTTTAACCATTTTGAAAAGGTGCAAATAGTATTTTAACCATTTTTGAAAAGTGTAAATAGCCTTTTAAAGATTTAGAAAAAATGTAAATAGCATTTTAGTCGTTTTAAAATAGTGTGCTACAGCAGCTGCTACAAAAAAGTTGCTTGCTAACCCAAAAATTACGCCAAAAAATACGACCAAAACTCTGGACTTACGTCAGGTCAGAATGCCTCTTGACCCACGATAGGTAGCCTGCAGATTTATATGAATGGGACGCTGGTAGAAGGTATATCGATCGTATCGTAAAATCGTCGAGTACAACGGTTCCCAGTAATCTCTTCGACAAAGTTAGTGCAAATATAGATAATTCATTAGGAAGACATTTATTTGCTGCTAATTAGTTAACTAAATAGCGCATACCTTATGATCTCGTATTTGCTTTGCCAACTGAGCGACGCTGCTGGGAGTTCAGAGCTCATGTGTCTCGGCAGGAAGGCGCCGAGTATGGAAAATCTTTAAGTGTTGGCATATTTATTGGCCAGAAAAAAACGGAATGGCCAACAAGCCACGGGATTCAGTGCACTCTTTAAATACAGGACAGTTATTCGTATAAGCAGAGGCACAGCCGCCTTTTCACTCCATAATATTTGTAACACATTCCAAATTTTCATCTTTTTTATGTCTTTGCTTTTGAGCCTCTTTACAATTACTGGGTGATCCACCCGGACCTTCAATCCTTCAAACAAAAACATACAAAGTTATTTTTCGCTGGAAATTGTAAAGGAAGGGGCCAAGGGAAGGAAAGGAGAGAGGCCAGTGTAAATAAATAAAGGGAACTATGTAAATATTGTT
>JAQFZC010007811.1:0-10814 GCA_034695205.1 Dicyrtoma fusca | reverse complement strand
GGAGCTCCCGACAATGCACTTCCCCGACACGTTCGGCTCTTTCCCGACGCGGGCCCGAGACACGGTGGCTACTAGGGTGTTTTCCAAAAGATCCAAAAATTGGTTTCGCATGTAAATTATTTCATATGCGTCACTTTGCTTCTTAATCCAAGGTAGGGCAATCATATTTGTGCAATGCTTAAGTTCTTTGTATGAGTAATGAGTTTTCGCGCTTCTTTTATAAATCCATTCATCCTAAATTACACTTGAATGAAATTAGTCTGAGAAACGTAGGCAGAACGACAACAGAGCGTAAAAGACTGAATTCCAATTTGTGTGGGCATTTTTACACTTGTGTCGGTTAGGCAGTGCTCAGTGCTTAACAAAAAGACTGTGTTGCGTAAACACGTACAGGTGCATAACTCACAAGTTTGTTTCTGGCGGGAAAAAAGTTTTGTTTTGCAGTTAAAAAGTGGGTTTTGGTAGTTCATCTAATTATCAATTTTGAAGTGAGAATAAATACTTTTTCAGTCAGCTAACTTTGTGGCAATTATGACAGCATTTCATTACTATTTAGTCATAGCCAGCAGAAAAATATGGTAGGAAATGCAGGACACTGACAGATTTAATTAACATAATTCCATGGCTAAAAATTATTTTTCTAACGCCCGATAGAATATCCAGTCTACGACGTTGGAAGAAATTTTCAATGTGGAACACATCGATAGTCTTAAAAGCTAAACTTGCCGGCAATATTCCCGTTTTGAACTTATTTTATAATTAACCTTTTCGAAACGGTAATATACAAAGTTTAAAGTCTCTTTGAAAATATAAAGGTAGTTTCTAGTGTGGCATGTTTTTTAAAACGCGAATTTCTTGTTTTGACCTTTTGAAAGTGTCAGCTACCAGTTTTGACCTTCTTGAAAAGGCGAATTTCTTGTTTTGACATTTTCAAAAAGTGTCAGTTACCAGTTTTGACCTTTTTGAAAAGGCGAATTTCTTGTTTTGACATTTTCAAAAAGTGTCAGCTACCAGTTTTGACCTTTTTGAAAAGGCGAATTTCTTGTTTTGACATTTTAAAAAAGTGTCAGCCACCAGTTTTGACCTTCTTGAAAAGGCGAATTTCTTGTTTTGACATTTTCAAAAAGTGTCAGTTACCAGTTTTGACCTTTTTGAAAAGTGTTAATTACTAGTTTTGACTTTTCTGAAAACGCGAATATCTTGTTCTGACTGTTTTGAAAAGTGTAAGTTAATAGTTATGACCTTTCTGAAAACCCTAATTTTTCGTTTTGACCTTCATAAAAAGTGTCAATTACCAGTTTTTACCATTTAAAAACGCAAATTTCTTGTTTTGACCTTTTTGAGAAAAAAGTGTATTGTAGAATAAACACTTTTGCATAGCACTCATTACACAGTTGATGGTTTCACAGTTCCGAATAGGTTAAACCGATTAAAAAACTAATGAATGATGCTCAACGACAGCAAAGCCAAATCTGAAAAAATCAGCGCAAACCACACTAACGAACGTGAACTGTGGAGAACAGAACAGCCGCAAAGCAAAATTCTCAGTGTGGACACATTAAAGGAAACATTGCCGTCGGAATTCTATTTGTGCAAGAACGTGAACTTGCCGGCAATATTTCTATTTTTAATTTCCTTTTGATTTTTCTTTTCCCCAGCATTGCCCAACACCAGCACAGCAGTATATATATATATATATACAAAAGCCACACAAAAGCTGTCTGTCTCTGCTAGGCAAAAGGTTAAGTTGGTAGAAATACATACATACATACTTATCCGTATATAAAATTTAGTTTTATTATTTTTTATGGTTTATTTCTATTTGATTCCTTTCATTCATTTGTGCTCTGTATTTTTTATGAAGCTTTGATTCTCTCTCTGCTAGGCAAAAGGTTAAGTTGACAGAAAAATGTACATACCTACGTGTATGAAAGATGCATTATTTTATTGTTTTTATATTTTGTTTGTATTCTATTCATTTTATTCATTTGCACGTTTCATTGTCCACTTGTAAAAATTACTCAGTTTAGTTTACCATGAAAAAATGTGTACAAAATGCACATCAAATTATCTATATGAAAGTGATTACAGAAATATGAAATCATTAAACGAAGTGAATGCAATAAATAATTCTTACTAAAAACACACTTCAGGTTTAACTTTAACTTGAAATCAATGTCAGTTTTATTGGAGAAATCAAAACATTTCCCCGCTTATGGTTCTCCCACTTAACACCGTGCACCAGTGTTAATCATAATAACAAGAACATCAGTAAATATTATTATCAGTACCCTAAAATGTAATCTTAAACTACTACAAACTACTAATAAATTCAACGGTAGCTCTACATTAATAAAAATAAATTAATACTACAAAATTCTTGACTATACAAATAAATATGGAAATGGCCAAATAATATTCATTCCAATCTATACATACCTACCTACTTTCTGAGTAAAAAGTATATATATACCAGTTTACAATTTTGCTTTCATTTTCTTCTCAAATAATTATATTAAGAATTCTGACTAATACAATTATTTATAATTAATTGTGCGAATATAGGTCGATACTAATTTTATAAAGTGAACATTTGAATTATTAGAAATCATATTTTTCATCGTAATTATAATAATTAAGTCTAATTGTAAATTACTACACTACGATAACATAAATTATATTTTTTAAAAAATATTTTTCCAATAACAAATGCATGATATTATGGCATGCTCAGATAATTGACAGTTAAAATCAAAGTGAAAAAGTTATTTTATGAGGTATTTTAAACTAATGCTAAATCGTTAGTGCCCACATTTTAATTAAACAATATTTTTTATTTATAATTTTACTGTTTAAAAGGCGTCTAAACTGTGGGAAAGGAGTCAAAGTTACTTCTTTTGACCCCCAGACTGGTTCGAACCACCTCCCTGCTGGCCACGGCTGGACGCATAGGCGAAGCTAGTTGGATTCCCTTGGTTGCCATGGTTATTCAGATCGGATTGAGTTCCGGCGCCATGGTAACCGGTTGCTCGGCCTGGGCCGGATGGAGTGTGCGTTGGATTGCACTGGTTCGTCCGATTACCGTCCCCTCGACTGCCTTGGTTAGTTCCTGTGCAAAAAATAAAAATAAAATAAAATAAAATAATTTTTTTCTTCAATTAATTGGCAAATCACAATCACCATCCAAAAGTATCATTTAAAATCGTTTTGAAATTCGAAATAAATTTTTACCTTGGTTTGAATTCATGTTCAAAATAAGAATGTAACTTGATCAGCCAAAACAGCTATCGAAATGAGAATAGTCTAATAAAACTGTATTAAATGAACTAGCAAAACTCGAGATTTAAAAATCTTGCAAGAAATTATGAAAAAACTCCGGTTCAACGACAAGAAATCGACTGTAATATTTCAAAGGAACCCAGCTTCTTTTATACTGTATCATCTGTAAACCATGGGAAACCATGGTTCAGCTGTGTTGAAGGAATCAAGAACTGAAAAGTGTAGTGGTGGCGGTTTTTAGTTGGTCGGGAGATTTCATGGCAAGTGGGGCCAAAAAATTGCAGATCCACTGAATGAGACGAGAAACAGCAGACTTAACAGTGATCAGCATCAAACAACGTGTTTTGCACCTTTTCAAAAACTAAGTAAAAGCACCAACCTTTTTGCACCTTATCAGTGCATAACCCTGTTTTTGCCACCGATGCACAAATAATGTCAAAATTATTACAATTTAACTGTGTTAAACAATGTTTAGCAACATTCAAAACCTGCAAATTACTGAATTTGCATTTTTCTCGTATAAAACACTCGCTTTTAGATGTAACTTTCTAGTTCAGATTGCTTAGAGATTACAGTTGCTTTGCTTTTAAGGAAATTTCGAGACGGGGAACTTTACATCTTTAGCAACGATATGTACCTATTTACACAAGTATTTTATTCATTTTATTCTTTTTTTGGTGTCATGTTTTACCTCTGCAGTCCATTCTACCGCACGGCACATAACATACTAGATATACACAGTCAGTAAAAAAAAAGTAATTATTCTATGTATGTAGGCGTGGGTACAATATGATATAGCATACTGCCACCCTAAATTAATATTAATCTTTTATAAGGGGAAATGAGTATGCCAGCAAAGTTTTAAATGTATTACTACATTAACTATTGTATTAATTACAATGTACTATATTTCAGTGTGCTTGCAATTATTTTAACGACCATGTAGACTAGTGCAGAGATTAGAACGTCGACAAAACGAAATCCGAACTTTCCAGTTCGGGGACACGAAGAAAAAACGAAACCTAAACGTTTCTCGATCAGTTTAATCAATTTTGTTTTGTAATGAAAACCAATTGGGATACAAACATACAAATATACTTATTTTATTTATTTCTACATACATAGATACATATTTCACAATTTCACTAATTACTTGGAATTCGTGGAGGTTTTAGCTTTGGAAAATGCTTTAATTGTACATATTTATGCGGCTGACTGATTAAAACATAATTGTAATCAAAGTCCATGGATCATTTGTTGATTTCTAAAACTCTAATTTTAATTACCTACTAATACCACGAGACGGCAAAACACTTAGCTTTTTACTTTTTGGAACATGTTGATTTTCAGTTTTGACTCTTTTGAAAGCGATAATTTCTAGTGTCTAGTTTACAACTTTTTGAAACTGTTGAATTCTAGTTTTAAACTAATTGAGTGTTAATTTCACCAATTGAGTGTTAGTTTGGACCTTTTTTAAAATAAATATTTCTAGTAAAGCTTAAATCGATGCTACAATTGATAGAGTTTGAGTTGCCAGTCCAGCGTAACTTTTACACATGTTTAAAATCTCTTTTACTTTCTTTATTATACCCTTGAAATTAAACGTAACAATATAATTAACTATATTGCATAAAATACCATGAAATCTCATTTCTCTTTGCCACCGCTAACTGAGCTACAATGATGTATTCAGCCTCTGTCCGACCCTTAGTTTATCAGTAAACGGTTTTTCTTCTCTTTTTTTGGCCCCCTCTCCTCTTGGTATGTTATTGTTTGTTTTTGTTTTTTTCTTATAACATCTTGTGGACTTCCGCTTAAGCAAGCTGCAAAAACTTTCTACCGAGAGCCTTAGCAGTTACGCCCTGGAATGCATCCGCGCACTCTCTTTCATAGTAATCTTTAAACTTATTGTAATCTCCAATGAACTCCATAAGCTTCTTGCGTAAAGCACATGTAACATTCCAGACATCCGACATCTTCATCGCCAATAGATAGGCTGTATAAATGAGCTTAAAAGCTGTTAAAGTAAATTAAAAAAATACGTACTATTATGCATAAAATCGTGCCAAGTTATTTTAAACTTGTAATCACCATTACTAGCATTAGGTAGAGAGTTTGTTTCACAGTAATCAACTAAAATATCAATTTTGTGCTGGAGACTGATTTTAGATTCCGCCAAAATGGTAGTGTCATCAGCTAGCAGCAGATGATTGACTGAAAAAGTTCCTCCCACTGCTACTGGAATTGCTTTGTGCTTAATCATGTATTCATCCAGATCACTCAGAAAGATTGTAAACAGCAAGGGGCTTAGGATTTCTCCTAACTCTTACTCTCTAACTATAAATCTGTTAAAAACTAATGTGATTGTATTTAGGAAGGGGAGAAAGTTATGCAAATCTCACAAGTGGTTCCTTAAGGGCGAAGATATTGAGATTGTCAAGACCTACACATACCTAGGTATAATATTCTCTTCGTCAGGAGTCTTTTCTTGTGCCGCTGAAGAACGGAAACGAAAAGCCCTACAAGCTGTGGGGGCGGTGTTAAAGACGATAGCAGCATCTCGTACTGACTCTTGGAGCTGTAGACTAAAGCTGCTACGATCAATTGTGACATCTTCGCTCCTGTACGCTGCTCCCCTATGGGCGCTTAATTACATAGAGCAATTAGAAACTGTACAGCAACAGTTTATAAAAAGACTGCTCTGGCTTCCAAGGTGCACCCCGACCTACATGATAAGATACGAGACTGGAGTACGGCACATTCGCTGCCAAGTTACAAGGTTAACTCTTCTCTTTTGAGCCCGAATTCTCGAACAAGAAAGTCACCGCATTCCTAAACAGTGTTATAATAGATTGTTCGTACTTGATATGCTCAACGGACCAAACCGACAACACAACTGGGTTTCCTCTGTCAAACAAATCCTGATAGACACTGAATTTTTCTTTGTGTGGTTAGCACAGGATCCCAACGTAGTGCTCAACAACCTAAGTGAAATAGTGGATTGCGTAAACGACCAATGTGTCCAGCACGACCTTGCCAGAATTGAAAAATCTTCTTATCATGAGTTCTACCGCTTTTTAAAAAATAATCTCTTTACTGCCAATTACTTGTCTTTACATCTCCCAATCTCGTACATACGTGTTTTTGCTCAAATACGATTACGCTCTAATGTGCTCTCTGCAAGGGCAATGTCATTTAAATTTACTGATAATAAAATTTGTAAAGCATGTGGATCTGATATTAATGATATGTACCACTCGTTTGTAAAATGTCCTGCGTTGCTACCGTTGCGTACTAAATATTTAGGTCATTATAATTTGCAATCAATGGATAGAGTTAAATTCGCCAAATATACAAACACCAAGTCACTTAAAGTTGTTCACGACACCTATATTTTTACTCTTGGTTTGTTAAAACTAAAATTTAAGAATGCAATGTAATGTATTATATATGCTTCTTTGTGTTTTATGGGCAATGCCCGCTTAAAGGCACAATAAATCAATTCAATTCAATACTAGCATTAGGTACGTGGTCTGTAAATATTGATTTAAATTACCTGGTCCTTGTGACACGGACAGCAGCACAAACAGCTGCACGTCCGTCTTACATGAACAAATTATAAATAATAAGGCCTTTCACGTGTCCAACCCCAGGAATGTAATCTGAGACGCTCAGTAGGTTTTTCCCGCATCTTTTCTGGGTTTCTAGCGCACCTTTTGGGTTTCCTGCGACCAACTGAACTATTGATTTTATCTACAAAAAAATTCAAAGGCCTTTATTGTTAATTAGTTGGAATATTTCTTAGAAACAGATTTTTTAAAGGGAAAAATAAATAATTTCTTATTAACTTGTGACACCCCAGGACATTCCTGTAAAAAATCCTTCTGCGTTTGCAATGCTCCAGCTTTATCTGAACGTACAAGCTGGAACAGCGACTTTAACTGGGAAACTCCGGGAATCCAATTCATTCTAAAGTGAAGAATTAAAGACAATCAGTCAATCAGTATCAGTTCCTGTATGCACATTTCAGTTAATGTAAGTACCATCGGGGAAAAACACTTAATGGTTTGACCAATCCTCGCTTAACAGCATTATATGTCGTATTTCCCACTCTTTACTAAGATAGTCAATAGTTTGTGGTCTTCTAAAATTAGCAGTACTGATATTTACATGTTTCAACAACGGTAGTAAGACTGATATTTAAACTTTGAATTTTTACAAAGCTAGGATTTGCACTTTACGATTGTTGGGCCATTACATGCTTCAAAATAATATAAAAGTGATGGCTGACACGGTTCGGAATCATTTTTTGCGGGTCCTTTACTTACCCAACAATGCAATGCTTTATTCACCAACGATACGTTTACACTCTAAATAACTACTAGATTTAGTCAACAGACAACCAAGATTAACCAACACACTTAGCCACATTAGTGCCCTTTTATGGAAGTCAGCTTATGCGGTTAATCACACTAGATTTTTTGAAAAATCTACGTAAGACTGGTTCTCAAGGCTAAAAGTGGGGAATGTTCAACACATTTAGGGGAACATTGCTGTGGACACAGTTTCAACAGATTGTACAGTTAATTTAAAATTTTGAAAGATTTTTTTGGTGATAGTTTGACAAGGGGCATGATAGTTCCACTCGCGAGTAAAAGTTAAAACTTAATACAGGTGACCGACTTCGACTACATAGGTACCTATATTAATTCTTAACTCTTGCTCACTACTAAGCATGTATCAATTGAATGTACATATTCAGCAGTGTATTAATTTTTAACTTTTACTTTTAAAAATTATAAAACCGTAAAAGCTACTTGGAACAGGGAAACTCTGGAAAGAATAGAAAACTTTATTGGAGTTGTGATATTCTACAATTTTCCATTTTCGAAAAGGTCAAAGCTATAAGTTACCATTTGAAAAAGGATCAAAACTAGAAATAACTAAATTCAAAAGGGTTAAAACAAGAAACAACTATTTTAAAAAGTTCTAAAATTGGAAAAAGATTTTTCTATTTTAGTTTCGCAAAGATTTAATAATAGATGCTTGCACAAATACAACTGCCATAATGTAATAATGTAATGAATTAAATCGAAACTAACGTGAGTACGTTTCATGAAGTTTGCATGTTCCTCATGTATGTATGAATTACTCAATTTAATTATTATTTAATCATGCAAAAATGCATACAAAATGCAAATAAAATTATCTTTATTATTATGCAAATTATTATAGAAATATAAAATTATTAAACGAAGTGAATGCAATAAATCATTCTGACTAATAATGTAACTCTGGTTTAACTTTAACTTGATTTTAATGTCCGTTTTATTGGAGAACTCAAAACACTTCCCCGCTTATGGTTCTCTCACTTAACACCGTGCACCAGTGTTAATTATAATAACAAGAACTTTAGTAATTATTATTATTATTATCAGTATCTTAAAATGTAATCTTAAACTCTAGCAACTTATCAATAAATTCAAATACAGCTCTATAATATTAAATCAATAACAAAAAATTCTCGATTATAAAAATGACCAATCAATATTCATTCAAATCTATACATATTTACCTACTTACTCGACTTACTGGGCATAAAGTGCCATTTACAATTTTGCTTTCATTTTACTTCAAATAATTACAACAAGAATTCTGAACAATAAAACTATTATAACAAATTAATTATTGTACGGAAGTAGGTAGATACTAATTTTATAAAGTAAACTAAGTTTCGAAAAACCGATGAAAATCTCGAATAATTCAACAAGACTTGTTGAATTACTCGAGATTTTCACTTTTTTTCATCATAATATTTAAGTCTAATTTCAAACTATCTACTTATTATACTATAACAAAATGAATGTTTAAAAAATATATTTTTCCAACAAAAACTGCATGATATTAGGGCATGCTAAGATAATCGATAGTTAAAATCGAAGTTAAAAAGTTATTTTTTGAGATATTTTAAACCAATACTAAATCATTAGTGTCCTCATTTTAATCAAACAATAATTTTTATTCAGAATTTTACTGTTTAAAAGGCGACTAAACTACATATGGGAAAAGTACCAAAGTTACTTCTTTTGACCCCCAGATTGGTAGGAGCCACCTCCCTGATGTCCACGGCTGGATGCATAGGCGAAGCTATTTGGATTCCCTTGGTTGCCATGGTTATTCAGGTCAGGTTGAGTCCCGGCGCCATGGTAACTGGTTGCTAAGCCTGGACCGGATGGAGTGTGCGTTGGATTGCACTGGTTCGTACGGTTGCCATCCCCTCGGCTTCTTTGGTTAGTTCCTGTGCAAAAAATCAAAATAAAACCTATATAAAATAATTTACTTCTTCAATCATTAGGCAAATCACAACCAACATCCAAAAAATATTAGCCTTTAAAATCGTTTTTGAATTCGAAATACATCTTTTACCTTGGTTTGAATTCATATTGAAAATATGAATTTGACTTGATCAGCAAAAAAACTATCGAAATGGGAATAGTTTAAAGAAACTATAGTAAATGAACTAGCAAAATGTGAGATATAAAAATCTTCCAAAAAATAATGAAAAACTTTGGTTTAACGACAAGAATTCGACTGTAATGTTTCCAAGGAACCCAGTTTCTTTTATACTATATCCTTAAACCATGGGAAGCCAGGGTTTAGCTGTGTCGAAGGAATCGAGAACTGAGATAAGGGAACTGGTTGCTGTTTATAGTTCATCTGGAGATTTAATGGCAAGTGGGGTTAAAATGCCGGATGCGCTAAAAGAGAGAAATAGCCGACTGATCAGCGATCAGAGTCAAACAATGCGTTTTTGCACCCTCTCAAAAACTAAGTTAAAGCACCGATATACTTATATAAATATAGACTGACTTTATTCAAATAAAACAAAGTTGTCACTGTCCTCCAACGAGGATAGCCCAACGGATTCAGTATACGTTTCATAATTTTGTTAGTAGCAATTATATAGGTTATAAAAAACATTGCACCTTGGAAGTGGCTCACAGTGTGTTTACCACCTTTGGCCAAATTATATTAAAATTCAGTCAATTGAACAGCGTAAAACAATGTTTAGATATTTAAAACCTTTAAAAAACTATATTTGCATTTTTCTCAATGTACAACACGTACATACAAAATACACGCTTATTTTTTATGCAACTTTCTAGTTTCGATCGCCCACAGAATACAGTTGCTTATTTACTTTTAAGAAAATTTCGATACAGTGCATTTTGCATCTTCAGCAACGTTGTGTATTTACACAAGTATTTATTCTTTTTTTGGTGTCATGTTTTACCTCTGCAGTCCATTCTACCCCACGGCACATAACATTTTAGATACGTACATTTAATAAAAAAAAGTAACTGTTCTAGGTGTATAGACATAAGTACGATAGCCTACCACTAACCTAAATTAAAATTTTGTAAAGGAAATAAGTATGCCAGCAAAGTTTTAACTGTATAAGTATATATGTGGTAGCCCACAAGCGTTTCAGTCCATGGCGCCTGTGGACCGGTCCACAAGCGTGGTTGCTTGTG
>JAQFZC010007810.1:0-10815 GCA_034695205.1 Dicyrtoma fusca | reverse complement strand
TACTTTTAAGGCGCTTAAAAGTGTCAAAATTCTTGTTTTTAGCCTGTTTATTCCAACTAAATTCAGAGTAGTAAAACTGTTAGTTTGAATAATACGCGGGTCTCTATTAATGTGCTGGTCTCTAATTGTACGCGGGGGTCCGAGAGGGCTGAATGGAATAGTGGGTGGGTGTTCTATTAGAGGATTTACGGTAGGTAAGTAGGCGACTGACTACTGCACTACAATTGAAACAAACTTGGAAATTTCAATTTAAAACTCTGCATTCTGCTTTCATTGCCATTGGCACTGCATTCAACTGGATACTAGTTCACTAGTTTTAGCCATTTGGAATGTAGGAATATTCACAAAGCGAGTTACCTTGTACATATAGCTTAAGTAAATATGATCCTGTATGCCCCAAAACGAATATATATATATACCTAAGTATAACCGACTTGTGGGTAACTAGAGGCGCTTGCTGGACCAAGCAAGCAATGCAATAGTTTGAAGCTGAATTCGGAGTCCAATTTCAGTTCAAAAGAACAGCCCTGTCACTCCTTTCCCCAATGAATCTACATTGCAGTGACATGATTACACTGTATTGACAGAAAGTGTAGTATTGAGCTCCCCGGAAAGTGAAACTTTTCTCATTCAAGCGTTTCCTAATGGACATTTAACTTGTAGATACTTCAGTGGGACAAATTCACTGACAGTCAAAATCATGCAATGTACCATACAGTGGACCATAAATACATAGCGTCGGGGAAGAAGCATTGTGGCGTAAGTCTAGTAGTTCACTCTTAAGAGCAATGTGACGCCAGTCGTAAATCTTCTTAGTATCAGTTTAACGAAAATCCCAACAATTAGCTGGTTGCCTGTGCCTAGTATTTATGAACAGTAAAAATACGGGTTTTACTACTTTTCAAAGAGTGTAACAAGCAAAGAGTGTTTTGCTGTTTTTGAAAGAGTGTAAATAACAGTGTTTGACAAGTTTTGAAATAGTGCAAGTAGCAGTGTTTTGCTAGTTTTGAAAGTGTAAATAGCACTTTTTGCTATTTTGAAAAGATTAAATATCACTTTTTGCTATTTTTGAAAAGTGTAAATAGCACTTTTTGATATTTTTAAGAAGTTTAAATAGTAATTTCGGATATTTTTGAAAAGCGTAAATAACACTTTTTGGTATTTTTAAAAGGTGCAAATTGCACTTTTTAAGCATTTTGAAAAGATGAACCCACAGCCTTTATTATATTAATGAACACATTAGTAAAAATTTGATTATTTGGAAGTATGTACGTCAAAATGACATTAAGGGGACACTAGACTTGGGTCACAATGCTTCGTCAACGACGATACTTACACCACGTCTATTTACATCAAGTACACCTAGAATGTATACGCCCGCACCCTTTTTATATTTGCTAACGCCACTGCCATTGCCTTTGACAGTCCCGATGTAACAAAAAGTCACCATATCTCTAAAGTAAATGAAATGAAAAATTGCAAATTACAATTTCCCCCTCTTTCTCCCCACTACCCACCACACACACTTGACCTCCTTCACACATTCTGACTATGACTGACGCTATCGTCTCTTTGTAAAGTGGTAAAGGAAATTTGATACGTATACATACCTACTACCAACTACCAACAGGACAGTTGTATCAGTACAAAAAACAAACAACTGTCTAACTGTCTACCTAAATTAAATCCGTCTACAAGTACCTACATAGATAGGTAGGTACTTTACGTAGTACCTACACTGTAGATATGTACTTCCTAGGTTAATTTAATTCAAACCATAAAAAGCCTGGTCGTGGAAAGTAATAAAACAAAAATGAAAAAATAAATAAAAGACAGAGACAATCTAAAGATATGAAGTGATGATTTGTCATATTTGTCTACAACTTGACCTTGCTGCTCTAAACTTAGCTGGTAAGTTTGCAGACGGTAAGTTACACGTTTACATTAAATAGCAGTGGGTTGATGAATAATTGTAATCTGTAGTTCTGTAGCCTTGAAAGCGATAAAAAAGCATTCAATTTTTTGACGGGACTCAAGACTGAAGACTGAATGACGCCTAACAACAACAACAAGAACAACAACGCCAAATCGGGAACAACCAAAGTAGTAATAAAAACAAATGGGGGAAAGCAAAAGACGCTCTCATGATTTAAAATGTGTCCAATGATTAAGATACGAATCAAGATACACAATAGAATAAAAGACGGACATGTTAATTAAGTGAAAACATCTCTATCTTTTGCAGCCTAAAGACTAGAAATACCGAAAATGGACTCGTCTCGTCACCCCTGCCCTGGTCCTGTCAGTGGACGAAGACTATAATTATAAAACTTGGCAATAATGGACTTACCAGAGAGAGTTTTTGAGGTTGGAAGATTGAACTCCTGTCGGACGTCGACGAGATCGGATGGTACTGGTTACTGGTGACTGGTAGTAACTTATTTGCTGAGAGATGTTGAGAGATTTTTATCGGTATGGCAATGTTTTTCTTTGAGTCTGGATTTTTCTGTGGAAGTCTTTGGAAGACTTGCCGGACGATAGAGGAATGGAGAGGAAGCTGTTAAAATAAAATGAGGCTCAAGAAGTCAATGGAGTGTTTCCGTCCTTTGTCCTCTCTTATTTATAATCTGATTTACGGTCTTCTATCTCCGTCCTTTGTCTCGACTCCGGTGAGGACTATTTACCCTTTACTGTTTACAGTTTACAAATTTACGAGCTTTCTACGATCAGCAATTTCCCAGTTGAACGTTCAACTTTTCTACGTCTTGTCTTATTTTTCCCCGTCCCTTCTTCAATCTTCGTCTTCTTCTTCGAGTAAGTAGGTACTTGAGGGAGAAAATATTTTTTGGCTAGATTCTGTTTTACTGTCTCTGATTCTCCTTGAGTATTCTTTCTTCTTCAGCAATGAGCAAACCTTGAAAAAAATAAAGTTGAATTTTAATTAGTTATTCCATAGTTTGCCTTTGAATTGAATAAAAATGAATGCGACTGCTTTTAACTTTGCAACTGTTTTAACTCTTACAATTTCTGATGTACTGGTGTGAAGTGGACTGGCGACTGGCTCTGGCTTTGATGAAGACTGTGTGTGTGTTTGTGTGTCTCTGCGGTGACTGAAAGCTGTTGAAGGAAGTTGGCTGGTGGAACTGTTCACGGAACGACTGGAACTATTTAACTAAGGGAGAAACCTGAACTTAGCAGGCCATTTATAGAGACAGGCCAGAATGAAACCGAAGGAGCGAGGATGCATGGCATTACGGGGAAAGCCAAGCCACCGCACCGATAAGAACACAAGGGGAAGCAAGGAAGCAAGGGAAGCCTAAGGAAAACGATAAGACTTCATACACCGTATTGGTCCTTGCCTAATATGACGTGAGCAAAACTCTCGCCGTTTTTTTCTCCCTTTTTTTGCCCTACCAAAAATTCCTACCCCTTCCTCAACGACAGAGATACAGAGAAAGACGGGCAGACGGGAAAGTTCCCCTTCAGTCCCAATTGGTAGCTTGGAAGCTACACTACCCGCAATTTTTCATTGTTTTTTCTTTACTTCTTTTTTTTTCGGGAAAGCACCCACTTTCACCCGAATATATCCAAAACTAAACCAAAGGGAAAAAGAAAGAAGTTTTCGTACTGGTACTGGTAGTGCCATTGCCATTGCCGTTGCAATGAAGATTCTATTAGTGTCAGTTATGCATTGTCCAAAATATACTCCCACACAAAAAGTTGATCATAGAGAATCCACTATAGAGCAGTGCATACTGATACCACAAGTACAAGGACGAGGTCTATACCTATAGCTACACTGCCTCGTGGCTCCTAGTCTCCTAGATTCTAGATATATCTACCATTGCCAACTACCTACGTAATAATGTAATGTGAAAGGGGGAATCTCTACCAACTACTTTACAAATCAAATACATAATTAGGTAAGTCTACTTGACTTTTACCAGAGTCAACCATAATTTGTAGAATGGAAACAATTGAAAGAATGATGACAAGGCACTCAGTCGTCCCTTTACTGTCCACTCTAATTCAATGAGGCAATTGCAATGCTACTTCAAGAATATTTGTCATATTTGCCAAGAAGAACTGCAGCATACAAAAAAAAATGAAATCGTAATCAAAATAATGACATCGTACATCCTTTTTGTTGAATATAGCCAAGCAAGATGGATGGTCTCTGCGTTACTCATTATTTTTTGAAACTATGTATTAGAATCATTGTAACTATCTACCCTTGAAAAAGTACAGACTCCAGAGCGTGGGCGTATTTTTGTAACGGGGTAAAAAATGTAAATTATATCAGTATAGTAATGTGAATTCAATAAAGCTAAAAGTAATAGAACAATTCGGTACGTCATACGTTGCTTCCGGCTTATACACGCTCCAATAAATCTTGCAATCAACTTTTACACGCCTTGAATAAACTGAGTGTAAATGTTCTGTAATGAGCTTTTGTACCCTCCCACTCTTCGATGAATATCTTCAAAATAAGGAGGAAGTTGACAAATCCCGGTCAAAATTGAATGGTTTCGACGCTTATCTGTTGACTGCACTGCCCTGTATGTCCAAAGTCAAAGCCTGCAAAAAAGAAAAAACACATGTAATAACAAAAGACTTTTAGTTTCGCAAATCATCGGGATCAAGACCAGGATCGGGATCGGGATTGTGAATCGGAAGTTTGAGAAAGCCAGAAAGCCGGGAGAAAATGTCTTAGTTTAGTAGTTTAGTTGTTATTCTTAGTTTACTCCGAAGAATAAAAAAAAATAGAAACAACACCGACAACAATTCTCTCATGACCATGATTCTTTCTCCCTGATTTCCGTGGGATTGAGTCTTCAGCTTCAGCTTTTACTTGGAATGTATCAGAGAATGCATCTTCTGTGGAGGCAAGAAATAAAGAAAGTATGGAACTTTTGCATTTTTTGCTATATTTTTTTTCCGCACAAGAATCATCAGTACATTTGTCTGAATTACTCAAACTCACTCAGAACGGATATAATGCGGGATGGGAATGGGAGTTTTTGAACTGACTTGAGATATATATACCTATATACAGGATATAATCATCTATTACTGTATAACTATAGGCAATACCTATATACACAGAAATATTTTTGGCTTCACGTTTTTCGACTTTCAGCATTATCCAAGAGAGCAACTACACACACTCCAGGATTATTCCAGCTGATGTTTACAAGCTATTTTAACCAAAGCCGGAGCCAGAGTGACGCCAGAAGGCCACCATGGCCAGAACCAAGATCGAAATCAGAGCCGAAGGAATGCCCGACTGCTATTACGACGGTGATGGTTGGTACAGACGAACGCCTTCATTCAGAGTTAAACTTCCGCATTTTTCAAATTCGGAAATTTGGATTTATCTTGATGGGGAGACGGGAAACAAATGCCAAGCATCTAGGTAATAGAAAAATAGGCATCTACAGATGATATACGGTGTAAACATCCTGAGTGTGCAGTCATACATGTTAACATTACAATATAGATTGTTATTTCTATGACAAATTACTAGTTAAGATAAGTTCAGCGATTTACAACAAATGTATATAATACTGGTCCTTTCTCTACTGATACATAATATGTGAAAGTACTTTAGTTTTTTGCTCGAAATTTCTAATGCAGTTCCCTCACTGACTAAAAAGAGTGGGTCTGGTCTGAAGGTACCTATCTACATTCTCAGCAGCTCTACTCTGACGTCATTGTCACAATACATAGAATATAAAGAAAGTTATTGGCTACGAAGACTGGAAGACACACGATGACATCGATGAGCGTCATAAGCTATCCATATATATTTTTTTATCGTCATCGCCATCCTCACAAAGTTCAAAACGGGCTATCTTCCTTTTGTAAAGAAACTTTTTACAATTACAATGTGCAGATTTTTGACTAGATACAAAGGTCGGTCATGCTTCAATAAAATATACCGTAAATATGTGATTATTGGATATCTGGACCTGTTTCTAAAATCAGTGTAAAAAATAATTGAGATATTTCAAGATATTTCTACTCACGTTTGACTGAGAGAGAGAGCGAGAAGATTGTTACTGTTCGCCCTCATTTGTGTTTCTGTTTGCGTTGATTCGATATTCGTTCCGACTTGCGACAGGGAGAAAGTAAAGTGTAAGTCTTAAGCTCATTTATTATTCAGAAACGTGGAGCGATAGATTAGGTTCTTCGTCTTCGTTCGTGCTGACTGACCAGCGGACCGACAGTCGAAGATCTTCGAAGAACCAGGGAATTCCACAGCTTCCAGTTTCCATTACACAGTTGCTTGCAGTCAAGCCAATTCACAGAACCAGAATCCAGAAACCAGATCTCCAATCCAGTATACGAACACATTCCTCACTATCACAATTGAACTTGTTCCAGTTTCAATTATTGCTACTGCCCTGGAGTTTGGGGGCCCTGTTGTTTCCTGCAATAGAATCATACATTATTTAATCAACTAAGATGGGGTGTAGGCTATCCCATTAATAATTTAATTTAATTGTTAATTGTAACTGCTTAGCTATAAAACATTAACATAAAGCAAAACTTCACACTGCAAGTGTGTGTGCGAGAGTGCGTTAATGGGTTACAACACGCACTTCTTATACAACGCAACGATGCCGCTTTCGTTTTACAGTCACCTTCACTTTCAGTGTTTGAAGATGCAGAATTAAAAAACAATTGCTTTATAAATGCACTTGTTAGAGAGAAAGACTGTTTGAAATGTTCAACCAAAACACATAAAAACCACAAATTTAATATTTGAGATCGAAAATAATATATTTTTGAAAGTATTACTGTGACTGCTATGTGTCTACGTGTATAGGTACTTACATAGCATTGGTAATAAATAATAGGCAGAAATGTCTTTAAGCAATGAATTATTCAAGGTGTCAAACAGGATACTTGTGTGTGCATCTCCCTAAAACTATAACTCATAACTTAATACTGTGACGCCTATCATTGGCCTCGCTCTTGCCATTTGTAGTAGTTACAATCGGCATTAGCCCTAAGATTTATCTGCTACTTTGTATAGATACTTAGATATGTAAGCCCTGAACTGTGTTACGTTTCAATCGCATCGTTGTTTAGTTGTTTTGTAAAATATGACCGATGTAAAAACTAGAATTGAAACCAAACTGCAGTTATACCCGGAAGAACACAACTAAAAATAAGCTGCATTTTACTATATGCACAACTCTTCCCGTCATATTTTTGATCTTGAATTTCGATACAACACTGGTTGTTTAAACATGACACAACTACCAGTTTTAGAATAATAGCAGTAGCGTAGTTGGTATAGTAGTGGCAGTAGTGATACGCTTTCATTTCACACATATATCCGAATGTGTAGGAAGCTGTCAGGAAGACGTGAGTATCGGTTTGGTTCCGGCACGATTTCCAACCCTTTTTTCTTCTTTTATTTTCCATTCACAAAAAATTCAATACCGTCAAAGAAACTGTTAAGTAAAGACTACTGTCTCGGTCTCGAAGCGTGTAAGTAGTAAGCGTACATTCAGCATTGCTTTCATACAGTAAAATAGGTGGTAGGTACCAATATTATGCAGCAATGGGCAAACCTACCCGATTGCGTCATCATGTCACGCATCAGGGATGTCGATGAGTACGAATTTGGTGTTGAAATTTGATTGGAATACATTTACTTTCTTCCACCCACATCCGACGGTTCAACACATCGCATCGGCTTCAAATGCTTCAATGAATGCGATGTGAAAACAGCATTAATTTCTGTACTCAAACAATATTGATTCACACTTACTATCTTAAAAACTATCATGCATAATCTCACTATAGTCAGAAAATACGAGAATATTAACAGGATTCCGTAAATATTACTCCCACGACTGTATTTTGTATTTTGACAAATTTTTAGCATCTACTTCCTATGAAAAAAAAAGCGTTTTGAAAGTAATAACCATTTGAATAATGTAACTTACCAAACATAACGGTGTTTGTACTTATTATACAGACAGACAGTCGTCGTGATGGTGACTCGTTTTTATTCTCCAAAAAGTTATTCGAAGTGTTTCCGTTGTTGGTCACGCTGCATTTGATTTCTTCGGGTAAAATCAGCCTCAGTCAGGAAGCCAGAAGACAGACAGCTTAGGACACGACTCATTGCACAAGTGAAATGGAATCTGAAAATTCAAATACATTACAGAGATGTGAATACGGATTCAAATAAGTATGTACCGGTACCGGTATCGGGGTTCTACATACAGAATTATATTATACATACAACATATGCACGAATACAAGAATAGAATACACAGTAATATCGAAACCAAAAAAAGGCCATCAAGTACTACCAACATTCAACGTAAAAAAGGAAGTTCTAGTTCAGCTGCTCTTGTTTCATATTATGTAGGTACATCTGTATCTACAGAAAAGGATCCGCACAGACACAGACACAATAAGTCCTTCCCAAAGTCTACAAGAAGTTTACAGATTAATGGCAAATAAATCAACGGGATGAGAATGGGAGTTGCTACTCCGAAGGAATTGAAATGAAACTGAAACCGAACCCACAAAACTGAAGTACGACTGACAAATCCTTTTCAGTCGCTGTATTTCATGAAACATGGTGATCATGATCATACATACAAATCACAAATAGGTTTTTCACCCTTATGTAGACTTCAGCCTAGCCCTCCCCCCTGCCCCCCTCCCACACAAAAACTTCAACAACAAAAATAACAAACGAACTACGCAAATAGCAAAAACCCGATCACAGTTTACACTACCACACAAAAAACGCCAAAATGCACATTATGACGGGTAAACGATAAACTAAGAAAAAACTGACACGTACATAAAATCGCTACTACTACTACAGTTCGTAGTGACAAAATAAATAATAATACAACTAACGAATGTCTGATTGTATTCCTTTTAACATTGAAATTGAAATTTTGACAACTTTCGCCATTTCCAAAATTTTTGAATGATTGAATGTTCTTGATCGTAGGATTCGCCATTCCTCGCTCGCGCTTTGCTTCCCCCTTGATTAATGACGGCTTTTATTCATTCTGAACTATTGAACTCAACAACATTCAACCGCAAAAACTGGATACGAAGTTCCAGTTCCAGACTCCGAGACCCCAGACAGACATCCAGTAAACAAGAAATGAATAAATTATTGTGAATGAATTCCAGAAACGACAAACGAACACAAAAATTTAATGCAAACTATGAAGGCACTTTTTTCCCCTTTTTTTGATCTATTCCGGAAACCTAAAATAAATAAAAGCAACGTACACAATCCATACTTTACTACTTTGTATTTTTAATCCGACAGACAAAAGGAATAATAATAAATAATAATCATTTCATCAAAACATTTTTTTTGTCTGCTTACCTACAAAATTATATACATACTAGGATAGATGACGAAGGACTGACGACTGATGACGTTACCGGCGGGATTAAAGATGCGCCAGTAATGCAATTTCTTGGGTTGTGCGTTATGTGCCCGTCATTTGATTCTGTTCGGTTTCGGTTGCTTTTCAAGTTAATTGAAACAGAAGTTTGTCAATTTCTTCGAAATAAACGGTTTTGAGTCGCGAATGCACATAACATAATCGAACAGTAAATATTATTCCATTATTTTAAAATCAAAAGTAATAAACTATTTAGCGAAACGTGATTACCTACGACCTACCGTTGACAGTCAACAGTCAGTCAGTTGACAGTTGACGACGGTATAACTCAATTTACCGGTTGTGATTGGTAAGTGGGCGATTCTTCGATGCAAATACATAATGATAAGTAAAGACTTATTTTGCCGAAAATACTAGGAACTAAAGGAAAATATAATTATAATGAAACAGTTCTCCTTAATTTTGAAGCCAATTGAAAGATAAATGCGATTAAATTAAATCACGTTTGAGATGGGAACTTTGATGCAATTGCCTGACTTTACGTCATTTCAAAGCTTAAGTAAGTTATAAAAGTTATCAACTTTCAACATATTTGCGATCCAGCCTAAACATTGCAAATAAAGATAAAACTAGTTCTGCTATTACACTTTAATGATGAAATAATGGCATATTTTGAAGACATTTAGGTGGCAGGAAAGACCGAGACTGAGAGCAAGATTTAAGTTAAGTTTTTTTTTTGCCGATGCGGCCCTTAAAAACATAAAATTGTTGTACGTTGATGACATTTGCGAACAAAAAAAATAATTCTGTCATTAAAACAAAACACTAATGCACTAACGACATCCTGAGATGAGTGTAGCGGCTCTGCCTATTAAAGGAGCAGAATAATTAGAATTTTCTTTAAGATTGAAAAACTTTTCTTCTTTTGCTTCGCTTTGTTTTCAGTAATCATGCATAAAATGTGTTTATTATTAGGTATTAGTGTTACTACACTAGTTTGTTTTCAGTTGACATTTCATAACTAACAGAATCAACATTGATCCATATTCATCTTCATTTGATCCATATTTCCAAGATCTTACGGATGCGGCTAAAAAGTTTGGGTGTGTGTGTCATACGGAGGGAGTTGATCTTTGCTAAATTCTGAAAATTCTTGGGTAGAAAAAACGTAAGATTGTAAGAAATAATGACTACAAAACGTAAAACATTTTGATACATGATGTCCATACAAAACTTGTAAAGTTATGGCCCAACTCTGTATTATAGAGTTACATCGAACATTATTACCATAATATAACTGATGGTTCATTATCATTATTTTGGTTCATTCCAGATTTTCGGACAAAATTCAGGACATTTCCAGAGAAAGTTTTTGTTAGCAAAAAGTAGCGTAAACAGTCAAAAGAAA
>JAQFZC010007809.1:0-10815 GCA_034695205.1 Dicyrtoma fusca | reverse complement strand
TAAATATAAGTAATTTTACACAAATAATGCCGTTCACCTTTCACATAGGTAATTAGCAGTTACAGACTCCAGTATACATTTGACATCAATGATTTCACAGTACATAATATAGATTTAAAATAGATTAAGAATAATTGAATGTTGAACAAAAGATTAAATATGACGCAGAGTACCTGTAGAACCGCTCACTTACATTTAAATAAAGTCGTAGCACTAAAGTTTACAGTCAACCTTAATTTAAATTACATACTGCCGGTTTACAGTGAATAACAATCGTTGCCAGTACCATGGCCTTGAAATACTGCTAAAAATAATTACAAAGAGACTTGAACTATTTCCGTTGAACTGAATAATTAATTATAAATAGAGAAACTAGGTAGGTACAGTTGTAGTTGGAACCAATGCTGACTTTACAATTACTGAATTACTAACAACTGACAACTGCTGACAGAAACTGCATAGTAATTACAAACTGACCAACAACTTACAGTCGACACAAAGAAACTACTGATAAAGAAAGAGATAACCGAACTGACCTCAATTTACAGTTGGTTGCGACTAATTTACATGACTTAAAAGCTAAAATTAGGAACATTTCACAGAAACCACCGACAACCAGTCGAGTCGGCCAAGAATAGAATCTGAATAAAGGAAAATACCCGCTTGCAGTTTACATTCACCACTGCGCAGTCTTTAGCAGTACACTTAACTTGAATAAATTAAAATTAAGACTTAACATTATGTAACTATCAATTATATTAAAATTATACTTAGCTAACTTTTCGACATACACTCTCATTCTCTCATCCAAAAAGCGAGGTAAAACTTGGATCGTTATGGATAAGCGGTTATTTTAGTCCTCTACAAACAAACGAAATCTGAAATAAGTTTTGTTTTTTCAATATTTTTATTGTTTTTTTTATTGTTTTGCCTCACCGTTTGTTGACAAGTTGGACAGACTTGTCAGCATACGACTCAAGACAGAACTCAGACTCAGAACAGTAACTACCAATAAAAATATCATTTAATTTGTTGCTGGCACCACCTCAGTCCCAGCAGAGTCAGTAATTTTCAATAAATTCACTTTTAATTTTAATTTTCACCGACTATAAGGCACGATTCAATATTATTGCTAAAAACAGTTACGTAAGTATGTAATAGGTAATAATATTGATAATAATTGATAAAAATGACAATAGCAATGTACTAACGATTACATATTAAAATAATATAATTTCGTGGCTCTCCAGTCTTGTCTGGCCCTAGATTATTCATACCTATGTATCTAAGTAAAAGACATGAAAATATATTAATAGTATTCAGATATATGCACCCGTACCGGTAGTATATAACTAAATATTAGCTAGTACATTGTTATTGTCAATTAGCTAATCAACAATCACACTAATTAAAATAACTCCAAAATCAAGAGATCAAAATAATGGAGATACTCAAATGGCTATGTGAAGTTTTGATAATGTACAGAGCTTTAAAGGACCTATTGGAAAAGACGCCACTTTCACAAATGATCTTTTATATTGGTATAATTTGGCTTGTATTAAATATAATCGCATTATCTTGGTTCCAAATTTATAAGATGTTTGTAAATAATCCCCGTGTACACCGTCGGGCCCAACCGAATGAAATTCCGATATAATAAAATAAATTGTCAGTGTAAAGCAAATTATTGAACACTTATTACTCAAGGCAACCATATTGTATAAAATGCATAATGATGTTACAGCTCCGGGGTTGCTGAGTTTTTAAGACATTGGCAACCTATTAAAAGTACGAAAAGTCAAGAAAAAATATTTTTTAGAATGCATGAATTGCATAATGGCTTGGTAAAATGCTTCCATAAATGTATTAATTCTAAAAATCTGATTTGAATCAGAAACACAAGTGCCCATCTATGCAATTATTTATAACTGTATTGGGCAGTATCGTTAAGTAATCAAATGATATATACCTAGGACAGTCACAATCACAAATTACTGCATAGGTATATTTTTATCCTTATACCTAGTTGACTATACACAAGGTTGCATATTTTACACTGTGTGCTAAAGGAAGTACCATGTGTTGTACTCAAACTGAACCAATACAGAGAACTAATGAGTTTTTGAGTTCAGGCTGAGTGATGACTTTTAAGTTTTTTAAGAGTTTGAGGCTTGAAGGCGTAGGTGAACCGGATATAATTTTTCAACGTGGGACTCTGCTCGTACATACACTCGTACTTACCTCTCTACTTATAAATGGGTTCGTCCCCAGTAATTTATAATTCGTCAGTCTTATAGATTATAATATGTATTACGTGTTGTAAGGAGGGAAACTAGCGTGTAACTTATGGGTTATGTTATTCAGTTCCGAAATTGCCGTTAGACCCAAAATTATGTAATGAAAAGCCCTCATCTCTTGACTTGATCTGTGTATGTTGCTCTTGCCGTTGGTGTCTGGTGCTTATGGCCGATGATGAATATTTGCTCTTTCACATTTGCCTTTTGCAAGCCGTAATTCACTAGTACGTGGTTGGGTGTGGAATTTTAACGGTAAGAGAGTATCGTGCGAGTCATGCTGCTCGTTTTCAGACTAGATCTCTGTCTTTGACGACTATTTGCATCGTGTTTACGTATCACAAAAAGGAATTGAACTGTGTGTGTGTGTGTCTACTGTACAGCAAGAAACTGGTTAACCGCCGCACTCACCGTTTTTCTATGCATGTAGGTGTAGTGCCAGTGTATCTGTACTGCCACCGTAATTTTATTGTAACCTTTTAAAAATCGAGTAATGTTGTATAATAATAAATCATGTCATATGTATACCTACGCGTATTGGTTGGCGTGCATGCAAGCGTTCATGGTTTGTGCTTTTGGTCACAATACGCTGAGAGACAGAAATTGGAATGCAAAAGTGACCACATGGAGTGATGGTTGATTACTGATTAGTACGATTGCTGCTATAAAATTGTTTTAAAGTAAGGTAACAAAAATGTGAAGTCGTAAATGTCATTAGTTTTAGCTATTTAATGCTTGGTTGCAAGGTTTTCGTTCATAATTAACTAAAGCCAGCTCAGTCAGTCAGGTCTCTCGGTCCTAGGATTCATTTAGGCTTGAAACTGTTTTCAAAAAATCGTGTAGCTTTTTACGTTCTGCTCTGTTCCGTTCCGTGGAGTTTCGTTGGAAGTCTAAATAAGCTTTATTGATTAATTCATTTGGTGCATCCTAAACAGGAATTACGAGACATGCCTTAAGCTTGTAAAGCTGCCATTGTTATGCATACTTATGTACGTTCCGTTTTCCTTACCGCTTGTTTACGGAAGCGTCTCACAGTCGAAATGAAATGAAAACCCCTACGCTCCTTCCTACCCTAAGAAAATCTAATTTAAAAGTCTCAAAAAGCTCTCACGCTATCACCACCTTCCCCCCACGTTTGAATTAGAAACTTCCTTGCAACCGGTCTAATCTAATAATCAAAACTCTAACTGAGATCGTCGTCTGCAGTCCCGTACCGTTTTCTAAGTCGTCTCTACAATAACAAGGGAACATAGTACAAATTCATATTTTTGCAAATGTGGACCGTTACTAACGAGGAGGTGCTCCTGGTTCTAGTTTTGGGAAAGTTGAAGGTACTCATTAGGTAGGACGTCGTATGATGAGCCTAATTTACATAATGGCCTGTGTCTAAGGAATAAAAATAAGACTTTTTTTTTTATTTTAGAAGGGCTCATATATTTTTTCTCTCCTTCGTATTCGTCCTTTTCCTTAGTTAGCCCAAAAGCTCCGGCCAAGAGCGACGGTTATGCAGGCACAATTCACAATTGCGGTTCTGCTATCAAGCTGGTTTACGTCCCAGCGTTCTAACGGCTCAGATTGCAAACAACACAGACAGACAAATCACGGGGCATATTGAAGATGATGTGGGCAGATAAGTGACTGGTATGGTACACAGATCCTTTAGAATTTCGGACTGATGTTATAGAGTAGGAATGCATATATAGAATAGAATAGAACCCAGGACTAATCTGATCCCTCAGAGGCTAAGCAAAGTAAAGTAAAGCAAAGCACAGCAAGGGATGATGCATCATCAGAAAGAGATCTAATCGACATCGACAGTGCGAGCGAGAAGTTTAGATGCACACAAGTTTTTACCATATGCACTCTGACACTATCCCCAGCACCCATAATTTCCTCGACACCCTTTTTGCTCTGATCGTCTCTCTCGTCTCTCTGATGAGACTCTCCTCCGTACTTAACTCTGCTACAGATAGAGAGACGAGGATTACGACGGTGGGATTAGGTACATATCGTCTGAGCCCTGACCGTGTGCACGTTTAAAAAGCCGAACTCATCTCTTATCGTAAGTACGATAATTACACGTCAATTTTACACTTTGCAAGATTACAATGACGGTTAGGATTTTCAAACATTGGACCATTTGCTAACGCTAAAAGGAAAGCACTACGTGCATTGTAAAAATCTATATAGGTGCACCGTAGTAGTAGGTGTAATGTATTGGTGGTCTGGAAGTAAATGTTTATACTGTTCTGTATAGGAAGTGCGGGGAATACATTATACAGATCGTCGTATTGGGCAATACGTAAATTCTCCATGAAGCGCCTTTTATACTCCTTCACATTATTGCCATGGGTTGAGTACACATGTTTCCACCCTCATCACTTGCCTTGATAAGATGCAATAAAATGGTTTACGAAGGCTGGAAACAACCCCGACGCACTTTATGGCGCCCAATAATCTTAGGGCATCCATCCACTATCCTAACCTATATTGTATATCTGGCATAGCATTTCCGTAAAAAGAGGGACATGAGTGTGCATCTCTGTACATACATAATGCATACTTGTATCTCAACTCCTGCGTAGTGTAGTGTGTCATCCTCTCTGATCGTTATACTACCGGGCATTCACGGAGAGAATTAAAATGAAAAATGAGGATTGCCACTTATTGAAATTGGAGTATGCACATGCATTGCTTCTCTCTGTAGACAGACAGACAGTCAGCCAACCAACCAACCCAGTGATGCACATGAGCTCCGCCGTTCTAATTTCTGATTGTTCCACCGTTCCGTCGTAGGAAGAAAACATGTAATAAAGTATGACAGTCGGCGTGTTAAAAAAAAAGTTAAGTGTAGCATCTGTGGTACAGCGGTTGAAGCTCACGCTTTGATTTCATTCCGGCGCCCCATGGGGATAAACCATAATCTTTTTCTGGTCCTTGATACAAGTTGTACACCTTGTCATGTCAGGATTTTATAGAGTCAAGATTGTCTGAATTCTTTTTCTGCCCGGGACGATGGATGATGGAAGGGATCAGTTGAGGCGCTTCTGTAATTTATTATACACTTTGATGTGAAATTGTGGAAATCATATTGTTGCAATGCAATATAGTGGCCTGGTTGTGAATTGTTGTAGGTACTTTTGTGGGTGCATATAGGTACATGTAGAGGGAAATCTATCTGTGCTGCTGTGGTGTGGACATGGACGTTGAGTTGATCAAGATAAAAATTGTAGGAGAAAATCTTCAAGGTTTTTACATCTTCTTCTTTCACCCCTCACATTTATTTCCCATGTTCACATTAACGTGCACACCCGACTCCCGAGTGCGGAGTGCAGCAGCATACGCGTACGTAGCTCCATATGTACCCTGTTCCTACGTGGGTACATCTCAATATATTTCCGACAAAATGCCCTGTCTACAGTTCTACAGTTTCCCCATTTTATTGGTATTTTATAATGCCAGGCCGTTAACTGGAAGATGGGGACGTCTTCGGAGAAAAACGGCGGGTTATGGGGTAACGTAAAAAAATAGAATTCGGCTTCTCCAAAGCTAAGCTGGTGTGGCTGGTGGATAGTTGAGCCTACTATATCAGTAGCCCATGGAGCATTTAATAAGGAGGAACTGAACTACCGTAGTACTGAAGGAAGAAGGTTATATTACGTCATTTTATTGCGTAAGCGTAAGATTATGTATGTGCTCATATGACTGGAATGCCTATATGCATATGTACATACCGTATTTGACCGAATAGTTTCCCCGGAAACTAATTCATAAAACTGGTTTGGCTCCCCTATGATTTACATGTTATAAACCCGGAAACTATTCGAAACGGAAAACTATTTGAGACCCGGGAATTATTCGGTCAAATACGGTATTACCTATGCATCTGCGTCCGGAGAGCGGCAGCGGGTGCAAGTTTTGCTCTTTTCACTATAAAGTGAGCGGGTGGGTATTAAAATAACTAGCTTGATTTAAAGAAATGGGAGGATGAGTATATAAATATATAATGGAGACGGGGGTATATGTGTAGTGTGAAAACTCGGCAACTCCGGATTTTGGCCCTGGACTACATTCCAGGAGAAACGAGAGGAAACTTTGTAGATAAATTCTAAGTTTGGGCCGCGGATCGATAATTTCTCCTTACTACTTTCTCCTAGCCTTGCAAGCCCGTCTGCTGTACTGTCTAGTCGCCTGCCTGCCTCCCTGCCTTTGCCTGTCCTAGCTTGGCTTGCCTTGGCTTTGTATGTATGTAGTTGTTGAACTTGGCTGGTGGTCTCTGCAACATTTCCAGCTATAAGCTGTCAAATTCTTCTCGAGTATGGGAGTCAAGAGAAGAGTCTCACGTTCACAAGAATAAACAAAAGCAGTATACATAATGATGAAATCAACTTGTCCTTCTCTACCTTCTCTCTTTTCAGTCTTCACCGTACTCAGTCCCTCCTAATGACAAAACCCAAATTGTAGAACTTAAATGACACTTGTGCAACCTCAGAGCGTCCCCGGAATGCTGAATGCTCAACGCGCTGCAATGCACCGCTGTAAGCTTAAGCCGTTTTGTGGCTGTTGTAGCTGTAGGGAAAGTGGAAAGTCCGACATGATTTTGCTTCTTTGATTTCCAGAAGCAAAGTTAAGCCGTAAGCTGAGGCTTCGATTAAATCAACCGGAACGACGTTGAATGCAGTTTGGAGTTGGGCTCTAAATTGCCTAGCCTTTGGTCACCATTTTTTCATGTTCGCTTTCTCTCTCTCTCTCTGTGTATACGTTACATATTTTCTACGATTGACCGAGCAGCCGTGACCATAAGTATCTACCTAGTAGTGTCTGGCCCTGGTATCAAACGAACTGCAAAATAGTGTACAGTGTAGTTTATTTAGTTGTTGAGATTGCAGAGTTTGTATTTATTTTAGAGCTTGTGTGCTCAAGGAGTGAGGGAGGGAGGGAGGGACTGACTGAGTAGTTTCAAAGTTAGCAGTGATTATTGAAATTGAAATTGGAGTTCGACGGAAGGACAGGTTATTTTATATTAGGTCCTGAGTGTTGGTTTCATTGCTTGCGTATTCGGTTCGGTTGCTTGTAATGTAAACGGAGAGAGGCACCATGCTGGTTGGTATGGTGGTGTGGTAGATGTTCTATTCTAGGGAAAACTTTTCTGCCGTCTCTCTCTCGTCTTGGAAATGAAATGAACGGAAACTTTTTGATACATTATAGCCATATCTTATGATGGAAGTTGGAATTCGGAAAGTTATTTTATCAGAATGATGATATCTAGTAGTGATACTGTAGTAGATTATTAAATGTCGTGGGCTGGGAAGTTTGGGGATGTGTATGGTGTGATAAGTTTGAGGGACCTTGGTAGGTAGATGGTATGTTAATAGGTGTATGTGGAGAGCTCTCTGTCCTAGGAGAAGGAGGAACTTGAATTCATCTATAAATGCATCTTAGATGTTCACCGGAAAACACTGATCGAGTAATGTTTGCGTATAAAATGTACATTGGAATTGGCTGGAGCTGGAGGGGGAAAGAGAAGAAGAATAGATTGGCTCAATCCACTTGTTCCGTAAATATCAAACTAAAACTCCGCTCGGCCTCCTGTTGTCGCCGTCATTTGTACGCTTACAGAGCGTCGGTGAAGATGCATTATGATTTAAGCCTAGCGTCCTCTTAAAGTCCCAAGTCCCAACAATCAACTTTTATATGTCTATCAAAATGAATCTAATTGTCACTTTTACACTTTTTTGAAAGTAGTAAAAATTGGTATTTACACTTTTAAAAATAATGAAAATAGTATTTGCACTTTTTTGAAAGTAGTAAAAATTGGTATTTACACTTTTAAAAATAATGAAAATAGTATTTGGACTTTTTTAAAAGTAGTAAAAACTTGTGTGTACACTTAAAAATAGTAAAAATAGTATTTGCATACACTTTTGAAACAAGGTAAAAATTGCATTAATTTGCGCTGTACATACAAAAACAAAAAAACCAATATTTACACTTTTTCAAAAACGCTAAAACTGATATTTACACTTTGTTAAAACAGTAGAAATTGTATTAGTTTAACCTTTATAAAAGCAATAAAACCAGTATTTACACCTTTTAAAAAATGGTAAAACTGATATTTACACTTTTTAAAAACAGTAGAAATTGTATTAATTTAACCTTTATAAAAGCAATAAAACCAGTATTTACATCTTTTATAAAAATGGTAAAACTGATATTTACACTTTTTCAAAAATATGCCAAAACTGGACCTACACCTTTTGTAAACAACTTGATTGTTGGGAGTTGGGACTTTCGTCAAAATCAAATTAAATGATCTGATTAAATCTGATTTAAATGACTTACCCCACAATACTTCGGTACCCACGATATTCCAGTTCCAGTCAGTCCTGTCTACACAGTGTCTGTCGTGATAGGTACACTTAAGCGTGGAATGGAAGTGGAACGAAAAGATAGAGGAGTTCAAGTCGACGAGTGCGTGTACACATAAATGTATTATGCATGTTCTATTTGCATTTTTGTATCTTGGGCTGGGATGAAGGCGCCGTCGACATGCCTGTTCCTATAGCCGTAGTATCATAGATCACGATAAGATCACATCACCGCTGGAATATATTTATAGCTAAAGGTCTGGGGGATGGGGAGGAAGATCAAGCGGAGAATGGAGCAACACTAACAGTAACTGTCCCTATAAGGCTATATATTATCTCCTATACGTGTACTTCCAGCATAGGGATTGCCTGCTATATAGCTCCTATAGAGGAGGACGTTCCTTCCCTTGTTCTTGATTTCTTCTTTCTTTGAAAGTCAATTTGTCGAGGGCGGAAACCCGATGAGCAATGACATTTTTGTATGAATGGGCTTATACTTTGCTCGTCTGGTCTGTTCTGGCATTGCATGGCTTAGCTTTATAGCATGACTTGACTTCCCTTGACTTGACTTGTCTTCTTGTCTTGTCTGATCGTGAGTAAGCTCTCTGGACCGTTTCAAGAGTCTTGATTAAACCTATTTGCAAGTTTCCAGTTGAAGCTGAAACATTATCAATCTATTTAAGTATTTAGAGGAGAGAGAGAGAGAGAGAGAGATAGACGAGTGAGAAAATGGTACAGAGTTCAATTCAGTTTTATTGCTTTTTAACTAGACTTTTCTTGATTTTCTGAATAATAGAATAGAAGCGGAACTTCCCTGTCAAGTCAATTTTAATTATGTACAACGGAACCCATGTACTTGCTCATGTTTATATTTAATAAGTTTGTCACTTCTTCGTGATGTGATCAGCGTATTTATTCATTTAGACATGGATGGGTGGTTGACTGTGTGTGTGTCGGGGTTTTAAATTCAAAGATTAACATTTAAAATATTTAATTGCAATTGATGATGCTACAATGCACTGGTGATTTGATGTTTGATGAGTCATTTCTCGGCTCAGATCCATTCTTGCCATTGCATTGCATTGGTACAGCTCTTGATGACGGACGGGTGGTGTCATTGCCTCCGGTCCAGAGACTAGCAATAAAATGCAGAATAGCAATCACTGAAGCTCAATAATAAATAATAAAAAGTAAAATGGAATACTTATAATGGAATTTTGCACATTATTTAATCCATGCGGAAATGTCTGTTGTGATAATAGTTTTCTAAACAATTTCATTTCAAAAACATGAAAATTGTAAAAATTAAAAAAAAATTGAAAAGAACGTGAGTTGCACATAAAATACGTAAAATGAAACTCCGTTAGCCCGTTGTACAAGTAGTAAGTAGTACAATATTCGACGTGGTGTTCTATTGTTACAACAGGGCTTCACCCTTAAAGTTTGTAGTAGACTGACAGAGTTAATAAATTTAACTTGACTTACGTCATACTGCACAGATAGATGATTGTAAGCTCCCAGTAATAATTATTGTTAAAAGTCAAAAGCTTTAATGTCATCTAATGGCTCTGCATTGTAGAAGATTACAGGAAACAAGCCATCAAATTGTCGTCCGTACAAATTTCTAAACTGTAATAATTGAAGTACCATGACAGTGCTTCGTTACCAGGCCATTACTGATACGTTCCTACGGAAGTTTTACATGTATTTAATTCATGCATACCTATATCTGTAGTGGTATTCTAACTGGTATAATATGTAGTAGTAGTACAAGTAGACTGTAGAATGTAAGCCAAGGGTTTTTCCTACAGAATACAACTCAACACAGGTCAATTTTTAGTGACAAAGTAGGGATAGACGTAATTTTACAAATCGACTCAGTATGCAGTCAAATAACCGTAGATGAAAACATATGTACTGTAAAGAATACTATTCTAATTAATAAAATATAATTTATATTATTGTTACAGTGGAAATGTCCACTGAAGCCATTGCCACTGCAACAATAAAACAATAATAGAGAAAGAAATGGGAGATGGTATTGCGCTGCAAGCTGCCATCCAAGCTGTGCTACACTGCACTGCTGACAGAGGAAAGAGTTTGGAAGGGGTTTGGGATACAGGCTGTGTGCACACACACTGCCGCAGTCATTT
>JAQFZC010007808.1:0-10817 GCA_034695205.1 Dicyrtoma fusca | reverse complement strand
AGGGCCTTCACCCTACTTGCTATGTGACAAATAAATTAACTAGCTACTGGTTATTCTGCATTATAAATTATAACCTAGATGATGTTTTTCCGTTCATTTTCTTGCCATACAGCCGTTTTTTGCTTTGAAGTACAATGCATAGTACATACATGCCAGTACATGCATTCCCGGAATTGAATATTTTAACACGGGATATGTCCCGTAATTGACGTTCAAAAAAGGGACATTTTTGAAAATATCCCGAAATTGAGTGTTGAAAGTCTGGCAAGCCTAATAAGCAAGCATTTTGTATATAGAGCAAGCATAGATTGCAAATGAATTAAATATTTTAATTCAAATGTGTAAAAATACTATCAAGGCCACAACCAACCTCTCCAATCTCTTAAAAGGTTTTTAAAATAACAATTAAACATGGGAAATGTGGGATATCAACCCTAATTTTTCTTCAGCATCCGATACTTCTACCGTTATTAACGGTTAATCAAATCGAACAAAACTGGCTTGGAATCCTCGGGTATTACACTTCCTGTGGAATGCATGTCCGATTTCGAGTGAACTTTGACAGTCAAGAAACAAATGGGTGTACCACTATTACAATTACAAGCCGACCATAATTACAAGCCTTCACTTTACAAACATAAGTCATTCATCACTAGAAATAATTAACATAATATGTATATGCATCGCCACAAAAATGCTAAAACTGAAACTGAACTAGGTAGTTAAATTAATTTTGCACCAATAACCGTGTTCAAATCTGTGAAGCAGAGAATAACCACGTTTAACCATCCCTTATCTTTCGATTGTTTTGATTTCACCTTAAATTGTCAGCAACCATAAACCGTAAGTCGTAGGATAATGCATTTTGCCTTAATTTAATGTCTAAAGGACCTGTCTACACTTGAATGTTTTCTGCAAAGAAAAGTCTCAATTGAAACAAATATTTTGAAAATCGAATTTGACCAAATTTTGATTTCAAAAAAAGTTTAAATAGAATTATGATTTTTTCTTATTTTTAGGCTGTCAATTTTTACATTTGGAGTCAACAATAAAAAGCAGGAACTTCCAAATTATACCACTAAACGAGGAGTGGATTTATATTTTAATTTAGGCGTAAATTCCAAATTCAAAGTAGACCACCGTTGCAAGACTAACCCCGACCATATTTAGAAGACCACTTAAAAGTTTTTGATATTTTGTAGGATATAGTATTTTTTTTTATTTTAAAATAAGTTCCATTTGGGTTGACACCCATGGAACTGAAATTGGTTTTATTATTTCGCTATTAGTATACAGTTTGAGTTCCTTATCGAATAATTTGGTAGATGTAGGTGTAGGTGTTGTGTGCGTGTGTCCCTGGGCCTTGAGTGCCCGTACATACTAGTGATTGGTGATTTGTGTAGGAAGGTCTTACAAGCTAAATAAATACATATGATTATGCTGTGTTGATGTGTTTGAATTTTGAATTTTAAATTTGCATATAGTGTTGAGAATACGGTATTTTTTTGTTTAAATGTTTAGTTACTCTTGTGATAGTAGAGATTTGTGCCTAAAGTCGGTCCTTGCGTGCCTTGTTAGATTTTTGGCTCAGGCCTCTGGAGGCTGATGGACCTTCTGTCGGCTCGATCTCCATTATCTGAAATATATAAGGCAGATCTGAATTAAAGAATTGTACCGGTGTTGTGTGCGCCGCAGCTCATTATTATTTGTAAATTATTTTGTATTGTTAGGATAGGTTTTTAGTTAGATATACCGTGTGTTGTGTGGCTCTATACCTCTAACTCAGCCATTTTCTTGGTATGTACTGTGTAATTTCTGTATGCCTGAAGTAGTATGAAGAGAGTAGTAAGTAGAATTGTGATCAGTGCCAGCTCGCTGATGATTATGTACGTCATGTAGGTGATCCAGTTGTCCCGTGTTACTTCTGCCGCTAACATGTCCACTTTTTGTTTGTTTAAGTACGCGTTTAGTGTCTGGTACTGCAGTTGATCCTGGTAGACGTGCGTGTAGTCGAAGCCGTTTGTGTCCGCCCAGTTTTCGGCTTTGCCCCAGATTCCCCTCACCATTTTCACAAAATGGTCGAGGGCTATACTGGATAGCGCTCCCACCATACTCTCCTGTGCTTGCGCGGGTGCACTGCTTGCTAATAGTGTTATGAGTGTGAGTACCGCTGTTATCTTCATTGTGGCTGTAACTTGTCGGTTCTGTCTGTGAGGTGTAGGCGAGGTTTGTTGTAGTGTTTATGGTGTGGCTATCTGGTCAAGGAGCCTGTTTCTTTCGGTAAGAAGCTGGACGAGCACTGTGCCCACTTCATGAGGTTTAGGCCAATTTATGCGTGTTAAGTTGTCATAGAATATGGAGGACCATCCTAGCGTCTCGAGTTGTGGTCTGAAGGTTTTCAGTGTTATGCATTCTTGGATGATGTGAGAGGGGCTTTCATGGTTTCCTGTTTGGCAAAGCGGACATTCTTTCTCTTCATATTCCGAGGCTACTATGCATAAGTGATCTTGGTGACGAAAGTACAGCTTGTTTTGCCTGAGTTGTGCAAACAACCGCTTTATCCAAATTGGGACATTCCATTTGAGGTATGGTGCAGCCGTTTGGATTGTATTCATGGCATAGTTTTGGTAGTAGGAATGGTGTTGCGAGTGGGCAATTAAATCTTGCTCGTTGAGAAATTCCAAGTCTTGTATTATTTCTATATAGGTATCATATCTCTCGCTGAGTGTTTCGAATGATTGCTCCATAATGTTGCTTATGCCATATTTAGCAAGCCTCAGTTCGATCTGTGTAGCCCAGTTTAAGTCTGGCCTTGGATTGTTTGGATTCCTCAGCTGTAGCAGGCGGTCAAAGATGAGTCTGGGGTATCTGTCTTCATTCATACGTAGTAGATGTAGCAGAAAGTTAAGAAATTGTCTCCATATGCTTATTTCTACAGCTGGTCGTCCGATCTCTGTTCTGAGGATATAATTGGGCGTGTATCGGCAAAGAGTTAGAATGCGCTTGTAGTAGACGTTTTGTATGATTTCCAGTTGGTCTATGTACCGTATTCCTCACACTGGCACGCAGTAGAGTGCCGTAGACTTCACCGTGGCTTCAAATAATGTGTAGGTGTCGTGGAATGAATTAATTTTAGCCCTGCACATCAGATTCCAGGCCTGTGTGGTCGCTTGTGTGGCTTTGGTTCTGGCGTACTGCATGTGTTGGTGAAAGGACCCTGTATATTTGAAGATGACACCCAGATAGGTGTATTCGTCTACAATGTCGATGGGTTTGTCCTTGTAGGTAAACTGCAGTCGTGGTGATAGGCGTCCCCCTCGTCGAAATACTACAATCTGTGTTTTCCCTAAATTCACGGTAAGGTCCAGAGAATCAAAGTACTCGTCCAAGATATGGATTTTCTTCTTCAAGTCGCTTGCAGTGGTGCACGTGCATACTGTGTCGTCAGCAAACATAAGAAGGTGGATCTGGGTGTTGTGGTTAATAGCTGCTCCATCCACCTGGCTGTTGATGAGTGTGCGTTCAATGTCGCATATGTACAAACTAAAGAGCAGTGGGGAAAGTAGGTCTCCTTGTAAAAGTCCTACTGTCATAGCAATTTCTTGTGTGTGACCTTCTTGGAGTCTGATTGTGGTCGTGGCGTGTTGGTAGATGGTCCGGATGCGTTGGATGACTTTGGTGGACACTCCGATGTGCTGGAGTTTAGTCCATAGTTTGTTGTGGGGGACTGAGGGGAAGGCCCGCTGAAAGTCCACAAATAGCGCGTGAAGTCTTCCGTGTGGTTTTTGTAGAGCTATTTGTACTAGTCCGTTGAGAGTAAATACTTGGTCCTGGCAGCTTCGGTTTTTTCTAAATCCGCCTTGAGCTTCGGGTAAAATCTTGGTGTCTTCCGCCCATTTCATCAGCCTGGCGTTAATCAGGGATGTGTAAATCTTCGCAATAGTGTTGGCTAACGCTATGGGCCGGAAATTAGAAGGCTGGGTGGCGTCGCCCTTCTTGTACAACATTACGGTTTCACTTTGAAACCATTGTTCTGGTGTCTCGCCGGTTTCCCAGACTTTGTTGATCATTTGCAGTACCGCCTCCCGTCCCGCCATTCCTCCCATTCGGATCCAGAATTCGCTGGATATTGTGTCCGGGCCTGGAGCCTTGCCTTGTTTCGTCTTTCGTGCTACTTCATTGAATTCGTTCCACGTAAAGGGGTCATCTAGTACGGGTATTGTCGTTGGGGCTATTTCCGGTGGGGGTAGTTCGGAGCGGGGCGGTAGTAATTGTTGGTAGAAGTCTACCCAGGTACTACCCTGTATAACGTTTGGGATGGCGTGTGTGTGCCGGAATTTTTTGATTAGTTTCCAAAAGTCTTGCTGTGTTCGGGCTTCTTGGAGTTCCCTAATAGCATCTGTATAGTATTGGTTTTTCTTTTTCTTTTTCAAATTGGCGTATTCTTTTTTGATGGTTATGAGTTCCATGCGGAGGGGTTGCTTCCACCCATGCTTTTTGTTTTTCCGGATTAATTGTTGTAAGTCTTTCTTTTTTTGTCTGCATTCCTTGTCATACCACGGCTCATTGGGTACTGCAGGTATACATACTTCCAGCTTCACCTCATGTGCTGCTTGCTTAATAATTTTGGCTAATTCTGTATATGTTGGTTCGCCTGTTATCTCTGCTATCTTGGCTGCTGTGTTGTCTTGGAATGCACTAATTCGTTCTTCCGGTTCTTGGATCTATTTTAGTTTCCACTGCATTGTTTTTCTATGGTTGCGAGTCGCCATGCGGGCGTGTGTTTCTATTGTCAGGAGGCCAGGGCGGTGATCAGATGCTAGTTGAGCCAGAAAAGTGAGTTGTCGGATGGAGGGTAGGGTGGTAATGTCTGCAAAGCATAGGTCGATGACGGAGTTTCCATGTGTGTGGATCGATGTGTAGTCGCCCTTAAAGTCCCCATATGTTCGACCATTTAGTATAATAAAATTGTGTTCGTCCATGCTGTTCATTAGGGATGCGCCTTTGGTAGAGTGTACCTGGTCGTGTGAGCTACGGTTAAGTCTGATGTATTCCGTACCTACGTATCGGTCCTCAATGTTTTGGTCTAGCATTCCAACTCGGCTATTAAAATCCCCAGTGATGATGAATTTGGCCTTAGGAAATGTAAGCTGCAGCTCGCTGATGGTGTGGATTATTTTATCGAAGTCTTCAGCTGTTCGTGTTTCATTGAAGTATACAATGCCTATTATAATGAGTTCCCCATTACGCTTGGCTTGCAGTTTTATAAATATGTAATGCGGGTGTTTGGCTGCAATGGAATGTGTGTACGGGATACTTCTGTCGATGAGGGCCATTAAACCTCCACTGGCTCTTTCCTTGGTATGTATTCGTTCTGCGTGGGTCATTATGCAGTCATGTGTTGGGAAGTGTCTATGGATGTGGTTTAGCTTTGCATCATTTTCCGATTCGATCCATGTTTCCATTAGTAAGAGTATAGGGTGTGTTTGGATTTTCTGTAGATCTTCTTTGTCAATGTGTATGAGTGTGCTAATGCCTCGGACATTCCAAAACATAATATGCAGATTGATTGTAGTTTTATTGTGCGTACTATCTGTGCGAGCTGGCTTACGGGTGCTTTGTGTACCTATGTGGCCATTGTTTACGGTGTCAGTTACTGTATCTATGTGTAATGGTTGTGGTGTGTCAGAATGTGGATGGCTGTTTTTATTTAACTCTATAGTTCTATTGTATGGGCTTAGTGCTAGGTTATTATGATTGTATATATTTACAGAATGTGTACTTATCTCGTTGGCTGGTGGTTCAGTAGAAGGATTGGGAGTTGGTGTCCATAGGCTGCTGGCCGCTGGCACGAAAAAGATTCCGGTCCTTTTTGAGTTGCACGTTCCCTTCCGGATTCACTATGAATTCCTGTTCTCCGATCGAGCTGGTCAAGGTCAAGGTTCCACTTCGGATTCGTATTTTTAGTTAGGGGGTTTTTTCTTTTTCACTTTTCGCATAAGCTGCCAGAATTTTGTGTTGCTGTTGTTCCCTGGGGGTTCTGGCAAACATGATGTTGACTTTCGCATAGGTATGTTCTTTCGTAAGTACGTCTCGGGCTGCTATCATTTTGTATTTGTCATTTGTACGGAGCATAGTCACTTCAATTGGTCGTATCTTTCCGGTTTCTTGTCTACCCATACGACGTACTTGATCAATTTCACACTCTAGCTTCATTGCGCTCATCATTTGTTCTATTGCTAATTGTGTCTGTAGACGCTTTTCTTGGGCCGTTTCTGGAATTCCGTGGACGATGAGTTTTTTGTTTGTCAGTTGCCGTTGGATGAGTTCATTTTCTCTTTCAAGGGATTCCACCTTTGTCTGTATCTTGGGTATGCTGGCACATGAGGATCGGATTTCGCTTCGTATGGCTTCATGGCCTGCATCTAGTTTGTCGCAGATTTTTTGCCACAGATCACTGAGTGTAGCTGTTTCTGCTATGGGGGAGTGAGTTCTTGGCATGTTGACTGAGTCGGCTTTCTTGAATGACGTAGATTGGAGAGGGCTGGCTGGTCGTTTGTTTCGATAATTATTTAATGGGGGCTGTATGTCACTGTCGTGGTCACTTGTGGTGGAAGTGTCTTGTGTGGGGCGTTGTAAACGAGCTTTGATCCCTCTTCCTCGGCTGGATTGTTTCTTTTTTGTTGAGCTGCTGCTTTGTCCTCGTGGAGCTTTCGGAGGCATAGGTATGCCCACGTTGCACTTATTTTATTTTATGAGTGGTCATAAAATTTAATGAGTGTTCACTGCTAGTTCGTGGCTGGTTATGACTTGGTTGGCACTGATATTCTGTCGAGTTCCGTTTTGCTGGCGATGCACTTTGCTAGCATGCACTTGCGTGGCCTCTATTAGTTATTAGTTTGCTAATGTCACTGCACAACACTTCGGTGGGTCCTGATCACCTGTTCTATGTATGCACCTGGATTGTATTGATTTTTGTCTGATAGGATTTATTTTTTGCTCTCGATTAATGTAACTTACACCTTGGTCGGGGCGACTTTTCCCGTTATTCTGCGATGATATTTGCCACGTTATGTTGCGAACACCCTTTCGGTACCACGGCCGTAGGATATAGTACAGAAATTGAAAACTAAAACTAAAATTGTATATCTGATTATTGTGCCACAAAACCAACTTTCCTGAACAGCTTCTGGAAGAAAACTGAGTGCTTTATTAGTTTCTTATGTACTTGGCCAGTGTCAACCTGAAAACTGGAGACAAGGAACTTGTTTTCATAGTTTTAAAATACGCTGCGTTCTATCTATGTACTTACTATGTATATATTCCCATATTATGAGTTTTTAAACATTCCTGTCCTGATACAAGTCAAACCCAAAAAACTCTGAGGCTCACTCTCTCAAGTGCATACAGAGCTGTCTGCGAAAATTACTAAATTACTTCTATCAGTGTTTTCTTTGTAAGCGACCACAGTTACAAGTAAACCACCGTTAGAAGCCTTCACACTAGTAAATATAAGTTAATATGTTTTTAAGTGGTGAAAACTTGTCCTAATTGCATGTTTTCTGTTGCATATTGAAGTTCCCACTTCACATATGCATGGCCCCACATGCTTTAGCATAGGCAGATTTTAACATGGAGTTAAATAATCCAGAAAATATTATTTCCCATAATAATATTTTCTATGCAAGTTAGACAGGCACTTGCATAGGAGCTCACATAGCCACAAGCTAAAAAGCCTACGGGCAGTGAACAGGAAATGGAAACATGTTAACTTCTTGCTACAAGCAAGAATCCCATTGTCCTCCAGCCACACAATGGCCATAGACGATGAACAAGCTATTGAATTCCCAAATTCAATAGACAGTCCTTTGCATAATAACAGCCTATTGCTATTTGAAGCTATTATTTCTTTGACTGGAAACAATAGCTTGAGAACTTACAAGTTTTCTTGCTCGAGCCAGAGCAACTAAACCAGTCAGAAAATTCCCACAGAATTTTCTGTACACTTATGTATACTAATACGTTAGTATAGATCGTGCAAAATTCCGAGCGCTAAAACCAACCATCGCTTGGAATACTAAAACAAGCCCTCAGGAAAAATAGTCATGTTACTATTTTTCCAAAGCAATAAAAATGACAAATAATTTATTCAAATTATTCTCTCGATAATTGGTCTACAAAATTGTTCGTATGATTTAACATACGAAAAACTATTGCATCAGAAAATTGTAAGAGGAAATTTTAGTCATAAAATTTTCTCATTGTTAATGTCTTTGTCCAAAGGAACCTCATGCAACATAAGGCATTTACATGTTGTATGATCAGTATAAAAGACACGATTCGAACCAATAAAGAGCACTAGTAAATCGGGAGTCACGGAGAGCAGTCTTCTATTTATTTAGTCATCCACCACCACATAGTCATACTACATCTGACTATTAGGGAATTCTTACATAACACATCAGTACTACTCACTATTACATACATACACCTTTCCACCACTGAGCACCAAGAACCTAAGCGAGAACCTTCGATACCATAAGCACGGTTAACCCTCTATATCTCTGATAGAAAGGCAGGGGATTAGATTTGGAATCTAAAAGAAAAATCCTGTTGCATTCATTAAAATAATGTTCATAGTTAGGGGTTAGAAGAGGTACCCGAGCGACAGGTGGGGACGATTCTTTTCATTTTCAAAAGATAAAAAATTCCGTAATACATAGATGAAAAGTGGAGTGCAATGCTCGTAAAGCGCTACCTACCTAAAATTCGTAAAGTGTCCTAATTGTAAGCACAACGTTAAAGGACTAAAAATTCCATTGAAAATAAAAACGCATTGTAAATATGTAGTGTCTTTACTCGCAGAAACCTGTATACAAACTAGTACAAGAAAACTTTGAAATCAACCGAACACCAAAATAATTTTACAATTTTCTTCTAAGTCAATTCTTCAATTAAATTAATCGAAAATGTTTTCTCAAAGTTGAGTGCTAACAAGTTGCTCATTTTTCATTTCAAGGGTCGGACTGTTGAGCAGATTTGGACCCAAGAATATTGTTGACGATGTCAGCCGTTTGTTGCACAAATCGTTCCTCCATTAGAGAAGTGTGATCACCGGACACCTTGTGCACGGTCATGGGGTTGACACATAACTACATTTAAACAATGTAATTTATATTATGTTATTTTAATTATTTAAGCTTATAGTTATTTAATATTATTTTGTTTTAAACAGACTGTACCATATGGAAGTAGTAGTCGGGAGATTCGTCATACTGCTGAAGCATCGAGTCCATGGCCATAATAAAATGAACGTTGGCGTCCAAGCCCGGTGAAGGTTCGTATTGGAAAAGCAATATTATTCCTGTCACTACACGGTCCCATGTTGTAGCTAATTCTTTGTCTGGACTTTTTAAATGGATATTCAAAATATTTTGAGCAAATGGGAGCATTTTATCCGTGTCTGTCTTTTGCAGTATTTCAACGTACGCCTACAGAAATAATAAAAACGTATAGTTTTAGTGCTAATTAATTGGAATTAATTATTATGTTTTATTTGGAGGCGCAACATTTCCCAAAAAGCTCAAAAATTCAACCTTTTTCTCCTTATCGGAAAATTTCAATAGATACTGTAAGGCATTAAGAATAACTTCGGCTAATTGTCTCAACCGCGTTTCTTTGACCGCACTGAGGTAGCCATCCAGAAGAATTAAGTTTTGAACCTGCAAAATTTTATATCATTCATTATTGGTACAGATATTGAAAACAAACAACATACAAAATAAAAATGAAAAAAGGCTTTCGCGAAAACACGTTTGAAAAATTTTATTCTGGGATTTGAATAACTGTATTTGTTTTCCTCAGCTAGTACTTCAAATCACTCTAAGGAAATCAGTGCCGATTAAAAACTTTACACTGTGAAGATTTTTTTAAAATGGTGTTTGAAATAAGGATGATCAAAGATTCCATTACTTCATCATTATGTTTGCTCGTGAGCTGGTGCGCCATTTCATAAGACAACGCGGCTCCAAAGGAATAACCTGCCAAGTTGTATGGGCCCTTGGGTTGAACAGCTTTTAGCTCCTGAAAAAGCAATTTAAAAAATAATACCTGTCAATAGCACTGAACAAATTTGAATCCCCAAAATCCAAAGTACTTTGATGGTGATACGAAAAAAACATATATACTACGTGAAGTTATTTTGGCAGCTTGACACGGTAAATCCGGAATTGGCCAAACTTGCCAAAAATCTTTTAAACACGACCCATGGACTACGTATTTCATAATTCTTTGATTGCAAACAAGGTTTGCATTTGCAATCGCCTTGCACACAATATCAGGTGCAACTTTCAAAATTTTACTTGGAATTCGAAAACTGTTTCGTATGCAACTTAACATGTTATTTTTCCAGCCAAACCTGGCTTTACACATTTTTAGAAAGTGAAAAACCTGGATTTAAACACTTTCAAAAAGGGCAAAACGTGGGTTCAGATACCAAAAAAGTGTAAAACGTGGTCTTCAAAATTTTAGAATGTGCAAAAGGGTATCAAATCACACTTGGAACTCTTTAAATAATAAAACCGCGTTTTGTACTTTTCAGAATTGTATAAAACCATGTTTTGAACTTTCTCAAAATGCATAAAGTCAGGTATTCACAAAAGAATTCCCGCTTTGCACTTTTTTGGTAGGCTCAGAGTGCCTATGTGTGACAGGGTTCATCAAGGTAAATGTTCCGAAGGTTATAACTTCTGAACAAGTGGTCACGCAGAGACAACAAATGCACCTGCATGTGCGCGAGACTTTTATTTATTCACAAA
>JAQFZC010007807.1:0-10818 GCA_034695205.1 Dicyrtoma fusca | reverse complement strand
AATGGACGACCCAAGAAGAAAGAGTTGATGAGCTTTTTGTGCTTCCCCTGCACTTGCTACTTGAAGTCTCAAGAAATGAATTAATTGGCGCAACTTTCGTAATTTTTCAATCGTTAGTGTTTCCGTTTTACTTAAATCTGCGAGTCCATCCCGGACCTAGATTTTTTACACATAAAGTATTGGAATAATAAGTAATGGCTGCTATGCTGCTAACCGATGGAAGTTACACATTGGAAAATCAATAATCACATTCTATTCAATTGAAAATAGAATTTAGTACCGTTGTAAAAGATTCCGCTAAAATTCGATAGATCATAATAACTTTGACATCTTGCAGCAGCGCAACCGTGGAAAAATGCAAGGCCGGAAAGACCGTCGTTGCCAACCTCAGCCAAAAGGGTTCAATCCTGTTTGCAGCAGTAAAAAACGGAATGAAAGCCACCGTGGGAAGTCCCACATAGAAAACGACATAGAAGTTCCGCATTTTTCGTAGTTTCCTAAAACGCTCATTTCCGTAGGCTTGAATGTAATTTGGGAAAACGGATCCTAATTTCATTTGAGTCTCAATAAAGTTGTTCAGAAGGGCTGCCAGTGACTTTGATTCTGCCCAGGAAAGCAGGAGGTCGAAGAGCTGGGTTATGCTCAGGAGCATAATGCTTACTTTTGACAAGATTTGATATGGTTTACTACCAAACTTTTGAATCGCGGAATTCTCACCCAGTATGTAGCTATTCACTTCATTTATTCTCCTATAGAATTTATGGAAATAATAAAATCGTTAGATTATAATTTAGTTTTGGATTCATCAATGCAATGCTGTACAGTTTTCATAATAAAATTGCACTACCGAAAAAGTTCGTTTTCGGGATTCCAGCCAACTGCCACTATGAATACGACCCATTGTGAAACTAAGGAAGATGCTAGCAAGAATGATAATGCAAATGATAGTGATTTTGGATCGATTTTATATTTTTTGATGGCTTTTAATTGTGGGGTATTGGTGTTGGGATCAATTTCAGTACTTTCGTCGGGTAAGAGTGTGTCTTTAAATGAAAGCGGAGTATTTCCAAACCATTTTAAAGCTGAAATTATTGGCCACATTAACTCGCCATAAAAGTTTTTCTCTACAACTTTCGGCAACGTGTCCTTTCCCTTTACTTTTTCCCAATTCAAATTCTCCATGATCGACTACTATTTGGTATGATTTATAGTATTGCTGTTGTACGTTTATTCTAACTGCGACTGTAAATTAGTGTCCAACTTATGCGGTTACTGAGGAAGAAAATGAATAATCTCGTGGAAATACTTTGCTGGTTGCTTGGTTAAAATTGTATGGCTTTATTGAAAAGGTTAAAAAAAATTCTAGCGCCTATTGTTTGTATAAAGTAAAGATACAGTTTTAATTAGCTTGGCACATTATTATACTTCTGTTTGCGTACAGATACGGAGAGAGATACAAAGCTGCATATCGTCGGTGAGGAAGTACTGTGAGTTATGTTGTATGTACATAAGTACTTATATACTCCGCCCTTAAAAACGTTCACTGACAAAATGTACTTGCCAAACAGCTAAAACATTAATAAATATTTATGCACTTCTGCAAATATAAACCACCACCCATAAGTCGACAAAAACGTAAGAACAAAAGACCAAATGTGCTAGTATCTGTACATGTCTAATGAACAAATTCGATTGCAGTAGTGTTAATAAATTAGTGTGTATTCTGAAAAAATTAGCGTTTTCAAATACTACAACAATACTGTCGAGGACAGAACATAACGACGTAACTGGAAGTTGAAGCCCCCGAGCTTTCACAAGCAAAAGTGCTGGTTCTTTTGTCGAAAGCGTCCGGACGTTGATTTTTGAAAATTTGGGTTTTATCATTGGGGCAGGGGCAGTTTTGGCCATTTTTCTTGTCCAGCCAAAACTTTGTAAGGTTGACTGGGTCAAAGGCCGTCCGTTGACGATATTGACCCGCACCGCAGTCACCCGTCTCACAATTTGTCTCATCGTCATTGGAGCCACTAATGCTTTACTGTGTCCCATTTTTGTGACCTCGTAGAAAAAACCTTAAATTAATAAAATATGCCATACAATATGGCCATATGGCTATATTTGATTGCTTTCCCACGATTATTTCTGTCAAAGGCAACGTAGATAATAATATGAAGGTGGTAATTACCTATTTATAATTGCGGCTTAACGTTTTATTTATTACTAGTTGGAAGTGCGAATGTGGTCTGTATGCTGACAGTGGTATTTTTATTTGAGGGTTTTACACAATTATAGCTCCAAAACAATGTTATAGCATTTAGAAAAGTTGTACTGCTGTACAACCTTCGTCATAAAGCGTTATACCGATGTCACAAGAACACTTCTAAAACTAAAATATATAAAAAATTACGTTGTATTTGTACACCTATTAATCCTAAGGCAATACAAACATTATTCCAAAACATCCATATTTGCATGACCCCCTATGAGTTTCTTGAGTAGCCCATTGAGTATTTCTCACTTGTTTTTTCTGCTCTTAATCTCCCCAATGAAATGCTGGTGTTTAACCACAAAACAGGATGCACGGCGGATCCTAATATCTAATATAATAAATGATGAATTAATAAGGTTCGCAATATGTAAAACATAATGAGTTTTAGGATGTTTGCAAATAAAGTAGTTTATTCTGTCAAGATTGATTGATGCAATTTATGAGCCAGATTCGATTTTATTCCCAATAGTCACCTACACCTAAGTAACTACCTATCTGTATATTACGGCCTAAGACATATATACATATACAGATTAAAACAATGTAAATATTTAATTCAGTCAGTAATTTATTTCCTGTCCAGTTTTGAGGGCTGTCTATTAAGGGCAAAAGGTAACAACGTAGCTGGAAGTGGAAGCCCCCGAGCTTTCACAGACAAAGGTGCTCGTTTTCTCATCAAAAGCGTAGCTGAACGCATCCGGGCATTGATTTTTGAAAACTTTGAATTCTTCGGACTTTGGGCAGTTGCTTTCATTGTAGCCTTTATTCCTGGGGCAGCAAAAGCGGTCTTCGTGAGTGTGGGTGCAGGCACTCTTGCAAGCGTTCAGATTGTTCCTCCTCCCAAACTGCTTCCACTCATTTCGACAGACGCCAAAGTTGAAGTTGCAGTTAATTCGATGGCACTTGTCCCCATTCTTGACCGTGCCTGGCACGGGCGCAATGGACATGGGAAGGTTGAAGCCGTCCACGAGACTGATGTCCCAAAAGTCGAGGCCCCTGTAGGCGTCCAAGCCGAATTCCGCGAGTGTGACCGCATCAAGATAAGTTCGTCTTCTACATTGACCCGCACCGCAATCTCCCGTTTCACACTGCGTCCCCTGAGCGTTGCACCCCGTTCGACCCCAAATACGCCCCGCCAGCCAACCCTTCCGAACATTGAAGCTGTTGGACTGGCGGCTGGACAAAGGGAAGCCGCCATTCGCTGGAATTTCGTTTTCTCCAAATGTTCCCACCCAGATTTGCTGGTTGCAGTTGTTGGTCACAGTAATTCGGTGCTGGGCTCCCGCTTCTAGAAGCAGACAGCTAAAAGCCGCCGCTACAATTGCCGAAATTCTGAGCATAGCTCTCTATAAGGAATTTAGTTCAATTAGTAAACTTGGGTCGAATTATGTATATGCGAAGTTAAGAAAATGTTGGAATGACTTACAACTGTTTTGGTTGGTAATTATTACAAGAGAAGTTTTTTTTAGTCGTTGTGCCTGTTCGGTCGTGTACAAAGTATATGATCTTCTACCCGGATGAATGGGGTATATATATCCAACAAGTTTATGTTATACAATATGATAATTATTTCAGGCAAGACTGTACATTTGTAAACTAAAACCCGGATGCCCGAGACATTTGTGTCAAAAAAACAATATTAGTAATATGTACATTTTCATTTAATTTGACTCAATTGACAAATGTCACAATAATACTCAAAAATATCCGCATAAATCATTTGTTTAAATTAATAAAAGGTGTAAATCGAAGATTAAAGTTGATTTATGGGTGCTGAATTAAAGCGACAAGTGTTTGAGGGAAACTTCCATAAACAATAAATTTTTAAAGGGAGTTTATTAACAATAGTTTTGTACCACACAGTATTACATTTAAAACAAGGTAACGAGTATTTATGTAACCAATCTATAATAAAAGTAATATAAAACAGGATACTTTATTTCAGTGACGCATGTTCCTCCACTGATAGCCAATAAATCTAAAGCATATGACAATTTTAATTTTGGTAGTGGTTTTCAGAATACACTTTATCCCTTTTAAGAAGAATCATGAATAAATAAGAATGATAGCTTTAATATACAATTTAATTTAAACCTAAAATTCCTACATCCGCAAAAAAATTGGTATATAAGGTAGCATACTGCCCAAATAATTTTCATAGTCAAACATAAAGAGGATTAGAATATTGTATTCTACTTTGTCATCATTTCCAAAAATGAAGATTTCCTGCACCTTTAGTTTTGGCGTTTTTGCCATCCTTGTTGCTGCTGCAAACTCACAGCGTAAGTAAAGCTAAGTTAGACTTGATAATTTAATGGACTTTTTTAGGCTAAATTTTCTTTTAAATGGTAACTATTTGTAAACTTGAGAAGGCTAACTCTTTTAAATCTTTGGCAGTTGTAAACCAAGCGGAGTTTAACGCGGCGGTGACGTCCAACAATTTCCCCAAGCCCTCCACTGCCCAGTTCAATAACTTCAACTCCGGACTTAAAAAAGGTCAAATCACAACTAAATTGGAGGCTGCCATGGCCCTGGCCCAATTCCTCCATGAGTCCGGTGGCTTAAAGAAAGTTCGGGAAGATGGCTGCAATGGTCCCAATGGCTGTCCGGGGCGCTATCCGGACTGGCCAGGGACCGAGGGTTGCTCGAAAGCGGGACAGAGCTACTACGGCCGCGGGTACCTCCAGCTGACCTACTGTCAGAACTACCGTTTGGCCTCCAAAGCCTTGTACGGGAGCGAAGATAAGCTGAGAAATAACCCGGATTCGGTGGCTCAAAGCGAGCAGATTAGCTGGGACGTGTCCTTCTATTTCTGGTCCAGGGAAGTCCATGGCGCTTTGAGCGGAGGCAACAGAGAGAACTTTGGGGTCACCACCGACAAAATCAACGGTCCACGGGAATGTCACGGAAATGGAGGTCAAGATGGACGGAACAAAGCGGAAAACAGATTCAAGAAATACGTTAATGTTTTCAAGGCTTTTAAGCTTCCTGGTCAGCCCAAACCCGCAGGTTGTTACTAGATATGCTCCGTTAAAATTATTCAATTTGCTCAAATGCATTGTATTGAATCTCGTGTGTACCTAATAAAGTCTACACTTGGAAAAGCTCCTTACGCTTCAGCTAGAATACGCAGGATACATTTCAACGTGTGGTATTTTGCACGTTGATTTGTTCCTCTGGATCTGTAGCACCCGCATAATGCACAAAGAGATTCCGGGGGCATGATTTCCATTGCACATATTAATGTCAAAAATAATCGGTATTCATACAATGGTCATTTCCACGGTTCCACCACTCTTGCCAAAAATATTTTACTACTCTGTTCCTTGAAAAACTGAGGGCGATTTCATTATTGCTTACTTAATGCCTCCAAAATCCTTCTGTTTTTAAATGTATAATTCATTTAGATGTACATAACTATTATTTTAAATCACGTCTTTAAAGCACAATTGATAATTCATCATAATTTTAAAAAAGCAAGTCCAAAGCAAGTGTCAAATAGCAGCCAAGGCCTGACCAGGAGGCCCAACAGTCCTACAAACGTTCACGTATTTTCTAAATCTACTTTACTCGGCTTCTTTAAAAGACATGGTGCTTTTTATTTGCCGCCGATACAACTTGAACCGAAAACTATATAACATCTCTTTCTTCTGTAATGCGGCTGAGTGCACGTATAAATTCAGTCTTTGCTTTGTTTTAATAAAGTATTTTGGAAATAAATACATGCGCATTATCTACAAAATGTGTAACAAATCGGAGTAACACTAGAAGAAGAAACGGGTGTTGTGGAACTCCGATTCGGTTACAACTGAGAAATAGAAAACAAAATCGGGAAATTTAGGATCGTAAAAATATTAGGACGGGTCCGTCGCAATGAACCCAACATGTTAGTTTACGGTTTGCGAATAGCGTGATCGCGAAATTTGGATCTCACAAACTGTAAATGTGATGCATTAGAGGGGTTTTGAAATAGGTACACGCGGTTTTCAAAAGTTCTTAATATAAAATATTGTGCAACTTTAAGTTTTTCTTTTGAAAATATTGTATTGCTTTAAAAGTTGAGTTACTTTCTAAATAGGTAGACAGATTTTGAAAACAATCATTTTGAAAATACTTACACTGGGATTTGGCTCTCGCAAATAGAATCCCAACGAAGCCCAAAATAAATGTGAAAGAAGTAATCATATTTAGGATTTTTGATCTAAAAATCCACGTTTCTTAATAATAAGCAGAGTTTTACCTGTGAATACTGAAACCATATCTTGGTTTTTCATACTCGTTTTTGAGGAAGTTTAATTTGGAAACTAAACTAATTTCCGTGTACTTTTTAGTGAAATGAATTCGTAATTTAGGATTATATTTTAATTGATTACTTTTATTTGACGTTATTATTCATTCCTGGGACAAATTAACATGAATTGGACATGTTGCTTGGATTAAATGTTAAACCTCGACACACGGATAAAACTATAAGCTACCGTAATAGAAAATGTAACCCTGTTTGCATAACAGGACAATGCGATGCAATGAGCAAAGTGTGGCACATCTGAACTAATGTGCATGTGTGGGGGCGTTCTGTGTGCATTATTTATTGCAGTCAATTGTAATCTCGATCCCGATGGCAAGCTAAAAAGCTTATAATAAACAATGCTGTTACAAACGGTGACTTTTCGCATCCCAGCAGCATATAATTAACTAACGGTTACGTATCTATTACTGTAGCTTATAATTATCCGTATTCCGCGGCTTAACATTTAATCCAAACAACACACCAAATTCATGTTAATTTGAAGCAGGAAGAAATAATGACGGGGAATGAAAGTAATCAATTAAAATATTATCCTAGATTACGAATTCATTTCACTACAAACTATACGGAAATTAGTTTCCAATTTAAACTTCCTCAAAAACGAGTATAAAAGAACAAGTTTTTGATTCATTATTCACAGGTAAAACTCAGTTTATTATTTAAAAAACACGGATTTTTAGACAAAATTCCTAAATATGAAGACTTCTTTCACATTTATTTTGGGCTTCGTTGCGATTCTATTTGCAACTGCCAAATCTCAGTGTAAGTATATTTTCAAAATTTTTCTACCTATTCAGAAAGAACCCACCTTCTTAAAACAGTACAACAATATTTTGAAAAGAAAAACTTTTAAACTTGCTTAATACTTTATATTCAGAACATTTGAAAACTATGTGCATTGCAAATGCTCTTTAATTTTTCGCATTTACAGTGTGAGATTCAAATTCTGTGTTCACGATATTCGCAAGCCATAAAATAACATATTGCGTTCATTGCGACGAACCCATCCTAATATTTACGATCCTAAATTTTCCGATTTTTTTCTCAGTTGTATCCGAATCGGAGTTCTCCAACGCGGTCACTTCCAATGGCTACCCCAGACCATCTCAAAGTCAGTACCAGAGCTTCCATGCTGGACTCCGTCATGGACAAATAAGCACAAAACTGGAGGCCGCAATGGCCCTGGCCCAATTCCTCCATGAGTCCGGTGGCTTAAAGAAAGTTCGGGAAAATGGCTGCAATGGTGCCAACGGCTGCGCAGGGCGCTATTTGGACTGGCGAGGGACCGAGGGTTGCTCTAAAGCGGGACAGAGCTACTACGGCCGCGGGTACATTCAGCTGACCTACTGTCAGAACTACCGTTTGGCCTCCAAAGCTTTGTTCGGTAACGAAGATCGGCTGAGAAATAATCCGGATTTGGTGGCTCAAAGCGAGAAGTTGAGCTGGGACGTGTCTTTCTATTTCTGGTCCAGAGAAGTCCATGGCGCTTTGAGCGGAGGCAACAGAGAGAACTTTGGGGTCACCACCGACAAAATCAACGGTCCACGGGAATGTCACGGAAATGGAGGCCCAGCCGGTAGAGGTCTAGCAGAAAGTAGATTTAGGAAGTATGTCAACGTTTTTAGGGCTTTTCGCCTTCCCGGTCAACCCAATCCTGCTGGCTGCTACTAGCTATTTCGTTTTCATTTTACTTCGTTTTGTTTTAGTTTCGATGATTTACGGATTTTATTATAATTTTTTGATTTTAAATAATTGCATTAATGTTTGTAGTGAAATTATCTAGATAAAATCTAGATGCTGTATACAATAGGCATTATGTCTGCAATAATGGAATGCTATGCAGCTGTGATTTTTCAGTGAATAAAATAATTAAGTATTTGGTCTAAATTGCTGAATTGCACGATTGTTTTAATGACCCACTTTCGATATCATGATTCGTCACGGAAATCATGGCCGTGCTTTGAATTTTAACGTATTTCGTTGTAATAACTGGTTCATACTGTTTTGCGTTAGCAGTGTAGACTGTCGATTCACTTTATGTACATTACACATTTAGAAACATTGCATTGCAACCAGTATGTGAGTTATATCTTCACTGTACGTTCGTATCTGTATTAAAATTGGAAACTTTACTTTGCTGTTTAAAATGTTACTGGTGCAAGTAAAATTATTATAGAAGATTTCGACGTCTCTACATTCCAGGAGATCCTGCATGCTACTGAGAAATTATATAACAATTTTGCAATTGCAATTCAACTTCTGACTGCCTCAGATGCCCTCACAAACGGACAAACGTTTTAAGAACGACATGTAGGTATGTTTCCTTGCAAAATGCAGCTATTTTTAGCGTTTGCATCTCAGAAAGTTGCTTTTCGTGCTTGGAGAAGCGAATTGATGAAGATACAATTTTGGCTGCAAGAAAAGTGATGCATGTTCATAGTAGCTTTTATATCAATTTACTTTTAGAAAAAGTTGTACGGGTAATCACTTTGCTCCTTAAGTGACGGTACATAAAAAATGTGTACAAGCCTCGAGTAGTAAAAATATTGCAATTGCAAGTGAGCTGGTGATCGAATTAAAGTTGAGTATATTAATCAATTTAGCTCTAGTTGGCAGCATTTAAACGTTCTTGAGACGAAAACAAACTGCAGAGAAATTATATAATTTAATGTATGGTTTACTTCTGGCCTTCCAGCGGTGCAAATGGTGCTATTTACATCAATTTAACGCGATTTTAGCAATGCAATGATGAGTTTCACCCAGTCGTATGATAGTTTGTTTGTAAAACAAATCTGCACTGTAATTACCTGCCACACACCGACAGTCCAGCTGCAATTATGAAATATGACAATTTGCAATCCTTTGATGTGTAAGTGCAAGAAAGGCGATTTTGCTTCTTCAATTTTACCGTTTACAGTCTGTCGTTCGTGTGTCTGTTCAACTCGTTAAACTACATCCCTATTGAGCAATGCAATGAAAAGCATACTTACAGAAGGCGCATGAGAATTAATACGGCAATGCAACTTTTAAGAACGATTCAGTTATTATGTCGCATTGTGCGAACCATTGCTACCTACGGTTAAATACGATTTAAAAACGACGAGCGCTAAATTAAATTATAGGTACGTAAAACAGTGAATCATACATTTAGTTCCATAACCCAATAAACGAAGTAAGTTTATATGACTATAGTATCAGATTCGCACAATTGGCACTCGCCAAAACGTCTAAAATCGACGAATAAACGACAACTCGTTTTTGTATAAAACTGGAGCATCAAAAAGCTGGGAATGTACTTTCGTTTTGACTTCTGCAAGAGTTACTTAAGCTTCACTAAGAAGTCAATTTAAAAACATTCTTTGGTCCAGCATTTGCTTTAGTAATAAGTCGGTAAGTTTATTTTATTTATTTTTTCATATCGATAGTAGTAAATTCAAATATTACAAAAGTGTTGCACATTTATTTTGGGTTCATATTGCACTAATTTAAGCGTCATACACACTTTATACTGAAGCACTGAAGTTCTATTCGTGACTTGTAGCTTATTTCGCTGGTTAGTGTTACAATTTTTCCTGTTTTTTGAATTCGTAGATACCACCAGTGCAGTGCAGCATAGCAGCCAAACCTTACCTACCTATACCTACTGTTTCTACCAAAATGCCGGGTAAGTGCTAAAATCAATTAACTTTAATCAATCTACTTTATTTCTAAACTACAGCTAGTGAAGGGTCATTTTTAATTTCCGTACAAATACGGAGTTTAGGGAATGTGAACATTTTCAGAATCCTGTGAATTTGTTTTGAGCAAAAAATATGAAATCCCTCTAATTTCTACCTTTTTACATTTAGGAAAATACATTTAGGAAATACAAGAAAAAAGGAGTTTATTGGGGGTTTCGAAAATTTTTTAATTTGTCTGGCAAGAAAAACTTTGGTTGGAATGTAAATATTTTCCTAAAGCAAACTCTTAGTTAGAAATTGAAATTTTAAAATTGCACAACGATTTGTACACAAAAGTAGAGGGAAAGAAAACGCCGTATACATTCAGTGTTTCAAGCCTCTTTGGACTATAAAAGTGTGAATATCCTGTAAATTCACTGAAATATTTCCTGGAAAATTATAACTGTAGAAAATAACCATAAGAATTTTGAGAGCGGTTAACGAATATATGTATGTATGCAATTACTCTCCCCTGAGGCATAACGCCTATGGGAGGGATGCACTGATTTATTAACAATTTATAT
>JAQFZC010007806.1:0-10818 GCA_034695205.1 Dicyrtoma fusca | reverse complement strand
TCACAGGCTAATCATGGATAAACTAACTGTAGTTAAAGTTAACCATTGATAAACCTGCACGTGAAATCAAGGTCTAATAGAACTAGATACATATTTCCTAACAACCCGGTTTGGTTCATTCTTCAGAGACGGCCAGAGCGATGTACTGCTGATCATAGCTCAGCAAAATCTTTTGTTTGTCGAAGTCAGCTTGGGAGCCGAAGCCTATAAATATGGTTCTGGATTATTGTATGATGCCGTCAGTAATTGTGTGTTAACCGTGAAATCTCAATTCCTGTGAGTGACATGATGATATAAAGCATCTTGTTGGGGTCGCGTGCCGATGCCATGCGCCGCACAAGTGTACTTCACTCTTCCTCCCTTTCATCTCCATCACCATCCCATAGGCTTCGGAAACCACCACCACCGACTTTGCACCCAGGTCTACGCTGCTGGGCTCCGGTTGAATGCGTCGTAGGATGCCGAGGAAAACATTACATGAATTCTATCCCCATATCGATTAATTCAGATCCGAGAGAATCTCCAGCTATCCAGTATCCAGAATCTTCAATGCGTTCAGTACACACAGGAAAGGTTATGTGTAATTACTTACATTTTACTTGTATGTATGTGTATTTCGTTTCTATTATCCAGGCGTATACATATGATCTGTATAAGAGCCTAGATAGGTCGGGTCGGAAAAATCATGCTTTCAACGACAATTACCTACTCTATTTGCTGGTTAGAAACTTTTTGGAAATGACACTATCTGGTTTTACACCTTTTTGAAAATGTTAATTGCTATAGTATAGACTTGTTCGATAATACTAGGATTTTCTTGTATACCTTTTTAAAACGTTTTTATGACTCTGTTGGAAATGTCGATTTCTTGTTTCGGCTTTTAGTAAAATGGTAGTTTCTAGTTTTAACTATAAAATAAACGATCATATTCCAATGTACACCTTTGGAAATTACTTGTTGATTATGTACTAGTTTTGACCATTTCTTTCAGAAACGGCAATATATCTACATATTTTTACATCTCATTGAAAATAGTGATTTGGTAATTTCTAGTTTGGAATGTTTTTTAAAACTCTAATTTCTTGTTTTGACCTTTTGAATATTAAGTTTTAACATTTTTGGAAAAGTTCATGGTTGAATAAGCACTTTTGCAAAACATTCTTTCCATGGCTGATGGCTTCGCAGTTCCGAATGGGTTAAAGCAATAACTACACTACCAAATCACTACATCTGGATCGCATCATAAACAAAGTGAAGCCATTTAAAATTGTTAAAAATGAATCATTTTGATGGGTTAGAATGCACCATAATGATGAGAACCAGAAGGGTTTCAGATGGGTATCTTCATAGGATAGGGAATTAACATGGGCTAAATGTGGACCTCATCATAATGAGGAGTTTATAACTATAAAAAATGGCCTATTATTATGTCACTAGTTTTTGCTTCATTCACTTTTAGGGGTGAAGCGGAGCGAAGCAAAGACCGATAGGATCCATTAGAATTTATTTTCGTACGCCAAGGAATGTCTAATAATTTGTGATTATCTAGCGAGTTATGATCAATTTATAATTTTCAATGTCTTAAGCTTAATTTTCTGTTAAACAAGACCAATAAAACAGTTTTGGTTGGCACAGCCACAAACCACAACGTTGGGACATGGTTAAAAGCCGTCATGGCATAAAATAATATTGATTTTACTGAAGTACAGCAATATTCTGTAAAAATAGGAAAACAGAGACTTATCGTTTATCGATCAATCGTTTATGAATACAATATTGTTATGATCTGCATAAACTTATATTAAAATTGGAAGAAAACATACGGTACATAAATTAACTACATATATGTACATGACCTTATGGTGTTAAATATTTAAATACGAAAGAAGTAAGAAGTCGATATAACCCTACTATGCACACGCTGACCATTGATATAAAATGTTTATAAAATAGTAATACTTAAAGTAACAACTATGACTTGATAGACCCATTTTAGGTATAATATTACTATTTAAAAAATTATCAGCAGAACAACTACGCTAGGCAATTCGCAACTTCTTTTCACCTACTTACCTAAGTAAGCAGCACCAGACTGATTAGTTTTGAATTCGCAAGTGAATTAAATATTCAAAATCAGTTTCACTACTAACTTTTTAGTATTATACTCAGCGCACCTGTATATTAATATAGGAAAAAGATCCTAGCTTAGGCAAATAGTTATATCTCTTTTAGAGATTATTGAAATATAAATATATGTACAATACGTTGAAAATGTAAAACATGAATTTCACTAACCGTGGACATTTATGTAAGTTACTGACTGACTTATTTCACCGTTATTTTCACCGTTATGACTTATGGTTATGGTTGCTCGAATTCGTATAGTAAATATTGTTAACATTGTTAGTGGCACTATTACTATTTCGGCTACTATTATTGTTCAAATTATTATTTGTATTTGGGCAATTTCTATTTTCGTTCATTTCTGGAAATATTGAGCTTAGATTAAAATTTAACACAGAGGACGTCCCGTGATGAGGATGGTGTTGACCTTGATGTAGATGTGGTGGAACAAGTGAGGTATTACGATTATTATTCCCTGCAGAATTATCAGATTGATGCGGATGATTAGACATTGGCGTAGAAGGAATATAGCGGGAATTATTAGGGCCGGTGTGTGAATGGTGCTGGTGATGCTGGAGGTGAAGATTGTGGTTTTGGGATTGATCAAAGTGTCCCCCAGTGTCCGTACTGCTGGCATTTGGTACTGGCGCGTAGGTAGGATGTGAATTATGAGCGTGATGTGTAAAACTGGAAAACGATCCATACTCAGATCCTGACTGGGATTGAAAAGGGAAGAATGTGGGTGCTGGTCCAGACCCTGTCACCTGAGGCTCATTTTGACTTCGTCCATGGCCAGTGGAAAAATGACCAATATTAAAGTTGGTACTCGCTTGCTTCCGAATAAGTCCTTCCACACAATAGCTGTTGGGATTATTTGAGGATGACGAATTAGTTTTTGTATTTGAGCCACTGCCAACCAGCTTGCTGACCGAAAACGGATTTGTAACGACTGATGACCGCTCTTGTTTTCGATTGCAGATCAATGGATGAGACTGCTGAGTGGGTCTCGAGTCTGTCATCCAGTTGACAGGGCGTGAATGAGCAATTGCGGAGGGCTGCGTCATGCTACTATCATTGTTAACAGTGCTGGTATTTTGGTGTTGATGAGTTTGACTTATTATGGGTCGATTGTCACTGACACTACGGATGCCCGGGTACACTTCCTGATTTTGATCTTGTCCCGCAATTGTTGGTGTCTTGGACCTATTTTGTGTGCTCTGAATATGCACATAATCTGGAACTGCAGCGGCAACGGAAGAAATACTGCTGATGGCATGAGACGGATGCGGATGTAGCTGAGAACTATGATGCTGATAGTAATTTTTGCTAGAGCCAATATTTAGCATAGGAGAGTGTACGTCGTTTCTCACGGCCGTGTAATTGTCGGAATTGGAAGTCACAAATGAAGTTGAATTTTTTGCATGTTCCACGTTAGAGTCTAATGGAACTGAATTATAATTGTAATTAATTTCACTGGGTTCAGTGGAGCGTCTAAAAGATGATGAGGAGGAACTCTTGGTGGAGTGTGGCGGTACTGCATGCTGGACCCCAGGTGGGGTTGGAGGAACAATGGGGTTATGCATTTGCATAAAATCAAAGTTTTGAACTGAAGGAAGGTCATGCAAATAAAAAGGTTGATTACGACTTTTACTTTGATGGCCAACAGAATATTGGTTATGAGTTGCTACGGGCGGCGGCAAGATGCTGTCGTAGTAGAAATTATTCCCCATAGAAAAGTTTGCGGGTGAAGCTTGGAATCCCAATGATGCAAAAGTGTTTGTATTACTACTACTTCTATTGGAAGTACTACTAGCTGTCGACTTGGGCACAGTTCCGCGACTGCTTTTTCGAGAACTTGGGTTTCCACGTACACCGTCGCAACCATGTGAGTTGTTGGCACTATTTTGACGATAATTTTGAGATTGAAATCCATCGGTCCGAGATGGATCTAAACTTGTACTATTACCTTCACCGCTATTTTTTCGTGCATCAACACTCACAGGTTTGTCAGCTCGGCCGGGGTTGGTGTTGGTTTGAACCTGAGGAACTGGAACTACAGACGGAAGTTGCGACGGATGCGACTGTCCAACTGGAGCGGACGGCGCACTTCCGGGTAAAGATACCGGGCTCAAAAATTCGAATGGTGGCGCATATCCAGAATGTAAAGGATTTGCTACTACATTTGCTTTATGCTTGGGCACAGAGGAAACCGACTGACTTTGACGGCATTCTTGAGTTTGGGATTTGGATGTACGAGTGGTAGTTGTGTGAACCTTTGCTGATGAAGTTTTACTTTGATTTTGAGATTTTGAAGGCCGGCTTCCACTAGAATGTTGACTGCTGGTGCTTACTCCAACATTAGATGGTTGAACGATTGGATAATGCGATGGTGTATTGTTTAACGGGTGCAGAGGCTGCTGAGCTTGAGATCGCTTAGCTGAATTCGCCAAGGACTGCTGGCAGTCGTTGTTGACTGATGGAACTGAAGATGGTACAGGACAGAAAAAGTCAGTTGGTTGATTTTGGCTTTGCTGAGGGTAGGTGTTGAAACCGATTTCAGTAAAGGTGGAACGAGGCTGCTGTGGAACGTTGCTGGATGGAGGTAAGAATCCTTCTTGCGGAACTACTACTGGAGGCACGTGTCCACGAGACTGACTGTTATTACTGTGAACACTATCCATGTAAGGTTTGTAAGTATTTAAAGTATTGGCAGTACACCCAGGGAGTGCTGCTGGGCCTCGATACCCCATGTTCTTAGTCGAGTCGGTTACATTCTTATGGCTGTCAATTCCATCAGTAGGGGCAGGAAAAGTAGTATGGAATGCTCCTTGAGTAGGAACTGAAATATCCGGCCCAGACCGGAAAAATAAGTTTTCGATTTCGTTCTTCTGACCGTACAAATTTGCTGAAGTATTGTGACTTTTCTGAAAGCCCGGGACAGCCAAGGAATGGGGTGCAGTAGATAATGCTTGCTTATTAGCGGAAACTGTGGCTGAATTCTCCGGGTAAAAGAATGGTGTCCAGTTTATTCCCGCGTCCTTATTCTTAGGGGTAGAATTTGAATTAAAATTCATTTGAGAGAAAACCGTAGCAGCCGCGGGCATCACGTTACTGCTACTGTACGGAATAACCGCCGAAGAATTCGCGGGTTCCATACGCCTTGTTTTACTCGGTTTCTCACTTGAATTCTTCGTCGTACCATCGCGTCCTGTTTCGCTAAGGGAGGTGAGTTTAGCTGTTTCACTTGGAGCAGAGGTAGAGTGCGTTGATACACTCGATCGATTACCCCTACTCATCCCCTGCTGACTTCCAATGCATCGATTATTGCTCATCGGAGATACAACACTGGCCGTGTTTATTGTGGAAAGGTGAAATGAAAATTGATCTGAACTTTCGATCCGTTCACTAACAGTTGCTGGGTTGAGATTCGTATTCAATGAAGACGAGTTAGATGCTGGAGTCACCGAAACGCATTGGACTTCCATACTATGTATTTGGTCTAAAGAATTTGGGTTTAAAACATTGTGGTTGTGACTTGAAGGAACACTGGTATTTAGAATTGAAGTAACACTACCTGGTATATTTAAAGATCTATTAAAATCATTACTAGCAGAATTGTCTTCCGGTAACATCGAGTCAATGTAAAAAGATTTTACAGAACTGTAATTTCCAGTTGCTTTAATTCCGGAATGATGATTGGAAGTTTCACTTGAAATTATACTTTCCCGAGGTAATAGGGGAAACATGGATAGGAACATTTGTGTAGGTGAAATGGGAGACTTTGGGGACTGTCCATCCCCCCAATGACAATCACCGCTCAGTTCCATTAGTTCTGCCTCAGGCTGATCAATCAAATCAATGCTCCTAGCAATGCACTCGCCGATTTTAACGCTCGTTACATTTTCTTCGGATGAAACATGAATTTGTTTATCGATAGTATTGTTTATGTTTGTACTAGAGGATTTCACTGGAACTTCCGGCTCTATCAAGTCTGCAATATCTTGGAGAGAATCAGACATTACATTAGCCGAATGAGTAACCTGCGCAGCTAATACTTGGGGTTCTAAATTTAATATGACGTCAACGGAATCTTTGCCAATTTCAAAGGGATTTGAATCAGGGTTCGAATTTCCAACTTTAGACTGGCTGGATACGGCACATATTTCAAAACTCTGAATTTGTTTTTCGATAATTCGTTCTTCACTCGAATTAGATTTAAGTGAGGTATCTAAATTAGTTGTAACGGTCTCATTTGCTACAATCTGTGCACCTCCGGTTGCAACTTTTAAAGATTTATCCAATAAACTTTCCGAAATTGTTTCCCGGTCTGACAAGGCTGATGGACTTTCCGTCCTACTGACTAATGGTTGTGGTATTGCATCATTTTGAAGAGATGAGTATAATTTATGGCTCTGAGATTCAGTTTCCAACCGCGCGGTTAAGTCTGCTTCATCGTTTACCGCATCTTCTGAACTGCCAGTAAGCTGAGCAGCCGGCGACGAAATATCATCAGGTTTCTCTATTTCTATTATGGAAGGTAAATTACTAAAATCTTTAACTCCTTCTGTTTCAGCTTGTACCTCGATGCGCATATTGTCATTCTTTTCATTGCTCAGGGAGGCATCTACGGCATCTGCGTTAGACGCCTGGTGTTCAATACGAGTGACCGGGGATAATTGATTTAAACTATCCAGCAATTCTATTGCAGATTCACCCGATCCCGGAGATTTTGATGCTGTTTTGTCGCCAGTAGTTTTGACAGACTCGGTTGGTATTAAGTGTTCTTCCAGTATATTAGGGACATTACTGATGAGCGTTACTGCATTGACTTCGCCAACTATACCACACGCAGACGACGCAGAAGAATCTGTAGAACTCATAGTAGAAGAAATCTGTTCATTCGAATTCGAAACTTCTAGTAAACTATTTTTTTGGGCCGGAGTGATCTCAGAATTCGGAACGGTCGCATCACTTGTCGTCTGATCTTCTTTTGGAGCGATGGCAAACACGGCTTTTGAATTTTCTGCACTAACAACAGCCTTTTTCTTTCTTTGTCGCGTTTTTTTAACAACTTGGATAGGCTGTCGAATACGAACAATAGGCAGCTTAGGCAAAAAGTTTTGCTCACTCAGTTTTGGTAAAATTCTATGCGGTGCAGGTATCGTGACCCCAGTTATAACGGGTCCTAACGATCGAGGAGTTAATATGATCGTTGTTGTTTGAGTACTTTGAGGAGGCAGTGAGAGGGTCAAAGGAATCGGGTTTACGGCTGGAATGCGAGGCACTTCAGTTGGTGAATTTTTGGCGACTGTTTGGATCCCGGACACGACTACTGAATGCAAATGTGGCTGAGCAAGCTGATGGTGGTCGAGGTTACTGGAAGCTAAAACTTCGTTTTTCTTTTCTCCATTGCTTGTGTTAGTTTCGCGAAGAGGAGTACTGGAACCAGAATTTAAAGCTCCGGGATTGGTCTGGTTATTCGCACCGTCTAGAAGGAAGCAAGGCCCACACATGTTACTAATTTTCTTTCAGAACATGGAAGCAGATTTGGAAGTAAATAATTATACAATATCTTTAGATAAACATCCTAAATATTCAAAAATAAAAGACAGGTAAATTTAAAATGAAAAAAATCTTGCCTTTTTTGTTTTCTTTTGTAATCTCTACTTCTTTTTCACTAGCCACTGCCAACCGACGTTTTTTATTTTCCGTACCAGTAGGCAACATTTTATTAGACCATTTTAACTTTCTTTTCCCCAAGGATTTAATGCAAGGACCGGTGGGTATACTGATGTTGGCTTTGGTCAACAACGACGTCAGTTGTTTCACCCTTAGAATCAACTTGTTGACTTCATCTTGAAGCTCTTGAATTAATTTACCTACAAAAATTTTGCACAATTGTTACAACAGTAGTTATTTAGCACCAAGAGCTTAGAAATTTTATCGAAAATGAAATTAAGAATTTGCCATAAACATAAGGAACCAAGTATGACCTCACAGTCCTGAACGGCTTAACGAAAGGAGAAAAGAGATTCCAATGAATACAAACAACTACATAAACGGTTTTGTTAGAAAGCACTTAGGTAAGTATATTAAATTCTTATTATTTTTGTATTGTGTATCGTTACTCAGAAGGCAAAATAAGTTACTTTTAAATAAAACTACAGGCAGAATGGCTTATGCCAGGAACTCTTTAATTCAAAGTGGTACATAGTGTAGGTGTGTGTAATTGTGATAAAAACTTAATTGTGATGATTTCATGTCTCTTTTATTTTGGATACAATCACCAATTGAGAAGATTGTGTGAAATTTGTAGCGTGATCGGTTAGAAAATCAGTCTCTAGTAACTAGTAAGAGACTATCACAATTAGATATTTATCACAATTATACACACCTACCCTCGTCTAGACCACGGATGGTCACCTCTTTGCTCTTAAGTTTCTGGACATGAACCACTTAGCCTTAAGTTTTGTTTGAAAGTAACAATTTTAAATCGTAACCACGAAATGAGAATTGAGCATGCCTTACATTTTTCATCCGCCTGTGTCTGCGTCTGTTGTGTCAAAAGACGCGAATTCGACAAGCGAAGCTCCTTCACAAACTCGGTTGCTTTATCCAAAATCTCATTCTGCGGGGGAAGTTTTGCGGGATCATATTGTGGCAACAGTTGAGCTAACTTATGGAACGACTCCTTTAATCGATCTCTTCTTCTTTTTTCCCATAATTTAAGTTTTCCACTGTCTCGGTCTTTCATTCTAAATATAAAGAACAATACATCTGATATTCTTTGTTTCTTTATAATATTATTTAGGTACCGTAAATGATCTATTATCTATTACTGCGCGGGTCTTCTCGCGAGGGTCTGAATGGAATACTATGCGGTCTCTAACAGTACTTGGGTCACTAGAAGAATTTTTAAGGTTTAACTTAAGTGCATACAAATTATTGAAAATCGAACTTTTAGCAACTGAATACCTTAAATTAAATGGCATACTTTTAAGACGCTTAAAAGTGTTAAAATTGTTGTATTTATCTTGTTTATTCGAATTTAATTTGGAGTAGTTTAATAATGGTTAGTTTGGATAATACGTGGATCTCTAGTTGTACACGGGGGTCCAAGGTCTGAATGGTATAATACGGGGGCGTACTATTAGATCATTTACGGTATTATTCAATTATTGTTATATTTATTAGACAGTGCGAAAAAAATTTAGTTTACGAAAAAATAAAACTAGCAATCGACTTACTTGGACAAAATTCCGAATGATTCGGCAAAGTTTGCCCGAATTTATTAGGCTAGTTTGTATATTTTATTAGGGCTTCGGCATCCTTGCACATTTTATTCAGCCAGCTTGGGTGCCAGCCTCAACACTACACTGTCCCGGTTCGGCCAGATTGGACAATCCGATTTTCGACTTGGAGTTTTTATTCGGGTTTCGGGTTATTCACTATGACGGCTTCCAGACCAAACTTCAGGCTTCGGCTGACTTGGAGAGAAATCCGAATTATTCCGCCGAACTGAACCCCAAGAATGTAAGATTTGACCAGCTTGGAGCTTTGGAAGTAAAACGTATCTTCTTTACATTATTCTCTACTTTTTTCGTTATTTTCTTACACGAAGTAGGTAGGTATCGGGGTAGGGTAGAGTCTGGTAAATGTGATATTCGTGCTATTGTGATCCTTCAACAAAAAAGCAATAAGGCGTTCAAAATTTTTTTTTTCGTAATGCTATAATCTTAGCCATCCTTTTAAATACCTTGCATAGAATTTTTGGTACTCATGTTTTAAAAACCAAAGTTCTGAACGACTGGGAACCGTAGTAGCCGGAAAGTCATGCATTAACAGTTCCTTTTCTTTGTCTTCGGTCAAATGGTGTTTGACCTTTGCGTCAACCAAAGCTTCTAATCTTCTGTTTCATCCTCATCGGGGGTATGAAGGATCGAAAGTGTATAGTCAAAGTGCATTTTGAGCGCACTTCCACCGACTGTATTTTCCACAATTATGTAACGATCGACATGAAATTGTTTCTGAGGGTAGTCCTCAAGAAAATATTAGAGTGTTTGCAAGAACTTTTCAAAACAATTCAAAATGACGCTGGAAAAAAATCCCAGTTGACAAATATTGAACATTTCGAAATTTCCAATTTTGCTCTAAATCAGTTTCAAACGATGCCAGTAGGTGTAAAACAACATTTAAAAACTTTTGTTACTCTATAAATATTTTGATTAAATTACTCTGTACCCGTGTAAATGCATATTTTTGTTGTTCTAATGGGCATCAAAACAAGTGGTGTTTCATTGGTCATGATTTACAAAATTCTAACGTCAATATTTCGAAAACGTGAACCAATTTTTTAAATCTGATTGCGGATTCCGAATTCCCATATAATATTACATAGGCAGGCTACAATCGGCAAAAGATTTCAGAATTTTGACGTCTATAATTTTGTAACGTTTTGTGTAATAAATAAATAAATAAATAAATAAATAAATAATTAAAAATAGTAAAATTTTGTGTACGTCGCGTATTGTGCCTACTGGTTATCAACGTCAATTAGTCAACCCTTTGCTATGTTGCGACTTGTATTGGGTCCTAACTTGTTTGTTTAACCATCAAAATTGTAGTGAATGCACCTATATGCTATAGATGCCCTGATCTCAACCGTGCTAAATTGAGTATCCCGAAGTCGCCTCA
>JAQFZC010007805.1:0-10820 GCA_034695205.1 Dicyrtoma fusca | reverse complement strand
AATAATATTCATAATAGTAATAACAACTAACATGTGAATGTTGCTATGGGCAACATCCACTATACCACATCAATATGAACTTTTTTTAAATTGTCAAAGCTAGGAACTGACATTTTCACGAGCATCAATGCAATGCTAGAAATTAACGTTTTCAAAAAGGTATACAACTACAAACTGCCATTTTTAAAAATGTCACAAAACTAGTAATTAACATTTTCAAAAGAGTCAATACTAGAAACTCAGTAACTCACACTATCACGAGCATCAAAGCTAGAAAAAAAAACATTTGTAAAAACGTCAAAACTAGAAATTAACATTTTCAAAAGGGTCAAAACTAGAAACTCACATTTTCACAAGCATCAAAGCTAGAAAATACCATTTTTAAAAACGTCAAAACTAGAAATTAACATTTTCACAAGGGTCAAAACTAGATAAATTGCCGTTTAGAAAACGCTAATTACTACGCACAACTAACTTAACATTAACATAAATATATTATTATTGCTAGCTGTTTGGTTCCACTCACTTAATATGGTGGTATTAGACGTTGATGTTACGAATCATAGCTTATAGTTAGTCCTAATTTAAGTGGAAGCGTGTTATAGTTTTTTCTTATGTACCCACATAGGAAAGTTTTGTAAGTGCAATAAGTAGCCTACCTTTAGTAATGCCTAGCAATATAGCATGTATTGGCGTGGGAGTTCGTGAGTAAACATACAACAGTCCGACGGAAGATCAGGTAGGTATTTTAAGCAGAGCGCATCTCTCTTTTTTTTTTTTAGATTCTCACACACTTCCTCCAGCAATCAACATTATAAATGGAAGATGAGGTTGCAGATCACCTCGCAGAAGACATTTCGAGCTCGCATCCGAAGGACGTGTTCCTAGGTAGATAATTAGTCCCTGCCTCAGTCTTTGTCTTGGAATCTTATCACTCCATACTTCATCTCTAGTTACTCCCAGCCATTCGCTTTAGATACAAAAATAATTGCTTTAACATAAACTGAAGGAAAGGAGGTGCCTCAATTAAAACATTAGCAGTATCTAAGCTATCAAACTTAATAGGCTAACAGCGCAGCTAATTGAACGGACTTTTACAGCAAATATTACTATAATAACCTGAAACAGAGCTTGTGATTAAATTCCCGTCAATTATATATGCAAAAAGTTAATTAAATTAGGTAAATCAGAATTAAAAATCATAGCTTTATATGTAGGTTGGCATTGTATTTGCTGTAAAATAAATTTTTTGAAGGCTATAAAACTTTCTACAATCTACAGTTTATAATACCTTCCAGATCCCGCAAGGCAACGAACAACTATCTTACATTTCCAGACTCCGGGTAATCTGACAGCAATTTTGTAAACACTTTCAAGTTATTGCAGTTTGCAGTAAATTACACGAAAAATTAAGAGTAATTACTAACAACAAATATACAAAAGGAATTAATCGCTATTTTCTTTCATTACTATTTAAGAATACTGTCAGTACAATATAGACTTGCAGTATACTTATTAATGTGTGATTTGTTTTGCAATCTGCAGATTTAACCTACCACGTTACTGTTAACTGAAACCCATTAGGAAAAAAATGGGGGCGTTGAGATGCTTCAAGTGCTATTTGATTCTGTCCATGCAAATGGTTATAATCCCAGGTTGGGCTCAAGTTGAGGCAGCAGCGGTAGCAACTCATTTCTCCATACTTTCCCCAGTAGCAGTGCCAACAGACACACGTAAGTACATATCCCTAATTAACTTACCGTAAATCCTCTTTTACTACGCGGGTCTCTAATTGTACGCGGGGGTCTGAGGACCTGAATTGAATAATGGGCGGGTCTCCAATAATACGCGGATCTCTAACAGTACGCGGGTCACCGGAAGTATTTTCAGTGTTTAAGTGGGCAGAAATTAGTGTAAACCTAACTTTTTAGCCACTGAATAGCTTGAATTAAATGACACATACTTTTAAGTCGCTTAAAAGTGTCAAAATTCTTGTTTTTAGCCTGTTTATTTCAACTAAATTCAGAGTAGTTAAACGGTTAGTTTGAATAATAAGCGGGTCTCTATTAATGCGAGGGTCTTTAATTGTACGCGGGGGTCCGAGGGGCTGAATGGATTAGTACGCGGGCGTTCTATGTGAGAATTTACGGTACTTTTGTACGGCCGTCCAAGTGTGATAAATAGTGTACACACTGTGTATCTCAGATTTTCCAAAAAATGACAAAACTTGTATTAAAACTATGTACCTACGTAAAAGCTTTTCATATCTTTCAAAGGCTTAATAAAACAAGTTTTTTCGCAGAACGAGACGGTCCAGTGAGTAGTAGCCATGTGAAGTCAATTAGAATTAAAAACGACGACAAAACTCCGGAGAATGACACCCTGGAACTACCACCTCTCCTTCCACCTACAGAAACACCTACACGCTCCCTTCTACAAAGGAAAGCGGCCGGGCGAGCTGATCCAATTAGCAGGTAGACAGACACTTGTCACTTGTGAATAAACACTAAAACTAAAATGCATGAAATCTAACTACTTTTTACGGTCCTACGATTCAACAAAGTTCAAAGGAGAAGTACACCATTACACCTATATAAATACCGGCATGGCGACCTTTTATTTTTTATCTGTCATGTGTTTTACTTTAGTTTCAGCTTTAGTTTTAATTTTCAACTTTCATACATTGTGTGAGACAGGTAGGCAGGTACCTAATTGGTAATTTGAACTAACAGTTCATATTTTAACCTATTAAGAACTGGGCAACAATGAAAGAATACTTTATACAAGTGCTAAATTCTATACAATAGATTTTTCAAAAGGGTCAAAACTAGTAAATAACACTTTTTCAAAACAGTCAAAACCAGTAAATAACACTTTTTCAAACCGGTCAAAACTAGTAAATAACACTTTTTCAAAACGGTCAAAAAACTAGAAGTCACTCTTTTCAAAACGATCAAAACTAGTAAATAACACTTTTTCAAAAACGGTCAAAACTAGTAAATGACACTTTTTCAAAAACGGTCAAAACTAGTAAATAACACTTTTTTTCAAAACGGTCAAAACTAGTAAATGACACTTTTTCAAAAAGGTCAAAACTAGTAAATAACACTTTTTCAAAAACGGTCAAAACTAGTAAATAACACTTTCTCAGAAAAGGTCAAAACTAGTAAATAACACTTTCTCAAAAACGGTCAAAACTAGTAAATAACACTTTTTTTCAAAACGGTCAAAAAACTATAGAAATTACCCTTTTAAAAATGGTCAAAACTACAAAAAATTAACATTTTCCACACATTTAAAACGAAGTATATTACCGTTTCGAAAAGGTTAAAAGGCATGATCATATTACATATGTATACACAATGTACCTACGTCTGTTACTGTTCGCTATTACAAGTTTACATTATAATATGAACGCTCAGCGAAGCACAAGTTATAATTATTGGCTCATATGGAATTAAAAATGAAATAATAATAAATTGGAAACAACAGGGTTCCAAAAAAAGCTGACGACGGTACGACCAGAAAACAGGAAAACCCAGGGTCTGGAGCTCCAACTCTCATCCTGCCCTCTCATCCATTATTACATTCCGGTAATTACTTACATAATTATTAATTATACATAAATCAGTTCGTTGAATTTCGTTCTAATTAAAACATTACAAGTGAATTGTTTGCATTGTGAATAATGGAATGAAGTCAGTGTACTCAGCTAAACAAATTGAACTAATAATAGCCACCAACCTCTACGAACTACGTGTATAAAATGTATAGTCACATACTTATTTAGTTTTTTCTGCCTAAAATCCCACCCTATTTAGGTGCTAATTTAAGTTTGGACAGTCCATAAAAAATGCATTATATAGTTTATATAGTTCAATGCAAACGCCTTATAGCTTATAACTTACTAACTTTATAATTTCCAGGTGCGGCACAGAAATCCCAGTTAATATTGCCAGCTGATAGAGCAAGTTCTTCCCACGCCAACGCCAAGCCAAAGCCAGAGCCAGAGCCAAAGAATGATGCTGTCAAGGCAACAAAGGGAAGCATTATAGGTGGAAATAGATCTTCTATTTCTGCCTATAAAAATGCCGGCTCATTGACAAACACTTTTCGTCCAATTATTAATCCGATCCTTCGTATTCGTCGGAGCTTACTAGTCAGTATACCCACAACAGTCCCATCCAAATCATCTTCACCTCCAGTCTCCCTGTCGAGCCCAGACTCGTCAGCTCAAAACTATAATACCGAGAACAAAGGGCTTGTCTCCAGACGGCAAGATTTGAGCTCTCCAATCGAATCTTCCGACAAAGTACTCAGAAATTCCTACGATATCTTTAAGCTCCTCTCCCTCATCGGCTCCAAGGAAGGGATCAATTTTTTCCCTGGGAATAAAAATCATTTCTTGGAAATGGAAAGGGATGGAACTAGCCATGGAACGAAAAGTATTAGTAATCCCTTTGAACACAACAACAATAATAATAACAACAACAACAAAAACTACTTCAGTCACAGCAAGAATGACCTGGCCGAAGAACTATTGGGACCATCTTTTCTATTAAAACAACTGTCTCACCACCGAGAACCTCACTATAGAGATGCTTCTAGCTTAGTACCATCCGCCGATGAGATTATTTTTGGTTTACCCGGCATTATGGAGAGTACTACGGGAATTGGAAGGACAGGAACTTTAGAGAATCGCTTATTTACAAGCATTAGTCACAATCCAACCGAAACCGAATTATTGGCAGATGATGGGGCTGATGAGGATAGCGACTATGAGGATGATGATGATGCGATTGATCTTACGTACCATGGCAACGGCCTCACGAGACCGAAAGCTTTTACCATTTTGAATAATAATAATCACGATCCCATGGCGAGACCGGTGCTTGTGGCTGGTGAGAGCAATCGACCGCTAAAATCCTTGCAACTTATCAAGAGGCCACCCGCTCTGGTTGAGAATGAGCCAGAAGGTACTATAAGAAATAAGAACGACCATTTTTGATCAAATTTTGTGTTTGATTTCATTTCTGTGATAAAGAGTGTACTACTAAATCTTTCCATTTAGATTCGACAGATTACATGGAAGAAAACCCAGTGAGCCTCTTCCACAACGGAATCTGGAAGCGAAAGCGTTCTGGGCTTAATTATAATCTGGTCTCCAATAGCAAGTCTAGTACTTTCCCCTTAGACGTTGGAATGGACAGAATGGAAACATTTCCTTGGAACCGTGAAAGCAGGTTGAGAGCCAGAGCCAGAGATCACCTTGGTTTATTTCCTGGAGAAAAAGATAGACCATCACCATCACTCGGAGGGTCACTGGGTCCGGGCGTCCTTGAGATGGATAACTGGCTTCTTCCGTCGCCCAAGAGGCTCCGACGGAAGCTGGGAGAGAGTAGCAGCCGTCTCTTCAGTTTTCGTAATCGGGATGAAAGTAGGGATCAAGGTCGTGGGCTACTATTCTTTAAGCAGCCGTTCTTGGAGGTAAGCATCCCATCATTATGCTCATTGAGGCATTTAACAGTATTTGACAGGATTGAGTGAGTGGGTTGAGTGGTATTCCAGCCTCGGCCTCGATTCCAGAAATAGAAATATTAAAATCATATAATAATATTTTTAAAAAATACAATATTGTTCTCTATTGTAATGCAGGCGAGGAAGCCGCTGTCCTTAGCAGTCACATTCCAGTCACCCCCACGGTCACACTCCTCTCCGCTACAGCCTCCGTCATTATCATTGTCAGCGATGGATTTTGAAAATCGCCATCAGCAACCCATTTCTGACATTCTTGGACAGCTTTTGAGAAAATCACAGGAAGAGACGGACCCCAATTTACGCGTCCTTCGTCGTCTGGTTCTGTAAACTGAAAAGTTAAAACTGTGGATTTTAAATGTTGAATGTACCTATTATATATAGTTAGTGTTTAATGCAAACTTGAAAATCAGTGACCTTGTCGAAAAATATCTGTACATTTGTTGTTATGAATATATACATATATATATACCTATGACATTATGGTTGTGTTGAATAATGTGCAAAACTCTAGAGATGGTATAAAAGTAGCTAGTAAACAGCCGTTAAAACCGGTTAAAGTCGTTAATTATTACAGTTAAAGCAAAGCCGGTGGTGGCATGTATGTATTTAACTCAACATTAGGTAGGTTGCTTTTTTTTCGTAAACCCTGACATACTGTATTCTATTTATTAATCGTTTAATGATTTTTGTACACATTTTTATTTTTTATTTTATTATTGTTACCGTTATTTTCCATCGATAGTTTCTGTGACTCTATAATATAAATAGAGTGGGTGTGAAATAAAGTCAAGCAAGTACCAAAGAATGTAATGTTTAGTTAAAAAAAATGCGTTATTTTAGTTTCACAATCTTCAAATGTCCAAATCAAGTAATAACTAAGAATTGTTTTTAATCCATACACAGAATTGGAACCAAAAGGAAAAAAAGTAGCCAGCAACATAACACTATCAACATATTATCTGTATTCTGTCCAAATAATAACATGAAGGCATAATAAAAACGTGCAAAGTCTAACTAGTAAGGTACGATAATTGCATTTAATTATATTAGCTACATGTAGGTATGTACCAATTGCATCATGTAATCTGTAGTGCTCATTGCAGCATAGCAGAGCGTAGCAGCAGATAGAAGGACGGACGCCGGACGGCACGACGGCAGACGTTTAGTGGATTTTAGGAAAACGTGTCCCCGGATGAAATATTTCTACAAAAGCCGGACGAAAAAGCTTAGCTCTAAGAAGGCAAAAATTTTCCCAACAAACACATTATTTCTGCTAGGATTGTATTTAAAGCGTTCATTTCTCATTTGTTTTTAATTCAAGAGCAGTGTGCAGTTTTCGTTTTGTGAATGCAATGTATAGTAGTAGTAATTTGTAAATGGGCTGAAAATGTAGTTTTGAAAGGCAAAAATTAAGTTTGCAGCTGAACTACAACTTAATATTTAACTAATGTACACACAACTTGGCCAAAATATACACAATATTTACACAGAAAAGTTTTGCTTTTTGACTTGACCACATTTATGACCCGGAATGACCACAATTAGGCCCCATTTGGAATTTTCTAGTTTTGATGACTTTTTTGGGCATATTATTTCCGGGAACATTTTTTCCTAGAACCCGTTAAGTGCTACATGCGATGAGATGACAGACCGTGCGTGTTCTGACCAAGTGAATGCTGATTGCTTTTACAAGATTTAATTTTACAAAAGTACAAAATGCATTTGTGTAGGCAGTAGTAACAATGATTACATTTTTATTCTTTTGATTAGACTCAAGTTTCAACTTCAAGTGCCGGCTTTTGATTTAGCAAGAAATAAAGTCACAGCTCCCAATGTCCATACACCATATAATTAAAATCTCATACTGCACTATCACACTATGTACTTACCAGTACCAGACGAAAGGATGCCAAAACGCATTGATATAATTTAAAAATGAATTAACTTCTACCACCACTACCAGTACTACCACTCTCTCTCTCTCCTCAGACCTAGACACTGCACTATAGACAGTAGTTTCCAATTATATAAAAAAAACCTACATAATATATTATGTATATGTCTAGTGCCCTAAATTATGCTTTCAATCAAATAATGAAATTATACAATATCAAATTATATAGTATATAGCTTCTTTTGCAGGGGTTCAAGATATATGTATCTACATAATATTACAAACCACTCTCCCACAATATAACAATACCTATGTAGGTATTTATGTTTTATTTTATACAATTATTAATATGTACTGTGGAATTATAATGGAAGTTGACTGGGCAAGTTTGGTTGTGTGGCTTATGAATGAATCAAATGCATTTTTTTCTACTTGAGTTGGTTTTGGTTTTGGCTTTGCTTTTTGTTTTGGGCTCCTCTGTCTCTGTATTTACTGACCGCCGTGTACCAACCATTAACCATACCACATTATATTGGATTAAAGCACATATAATTATATCTAGTTGTTAGACACTTTCGTAGGTAAAGGTAGGTAGGTATGTTATTTTACTGTTAGTTAGCTATAGCAGAGAGATTAGGCAGACGTATAACAAAAAAAATAATACTTTCAGCTCATTTGTCGACCTGCTGCATTTCCTCCAAAATGTCTTAAAGTCAAGGGAAGTCTTATACTAAGTCAAGGCAAAAGACAAAAACAAAATCTCTCACAAAATAACTTACAAGAACAAAGTCTGACAGTCGTTGAATGGAGGTAACAAAAGTGACAAGTGCAGTCGTAGGCGAGAGACCTACGACCTACTATGATTCTTCCGTTTCCATAGTTCACATTTTACGTGGGTTGTTCATCTCTAATCCGCATCCTGGGCATTATTTAATTTTGAACGGTTAGTGTGTTGGTACCTATTTAATTGAACATTTAATAATTAATAAGTTTATATAAAATTAAATAAAATACTACTGCCTACGTGTGCTATTACTGTCAACTGTGTGATGATAGTTTTGCCGTTTGCGATAGTGACTGGTAGCTTATTCTACTGTCAACTGTACTGTGGACTGTGGCACTGGTGACTGGTAACTGGCAGTGGTGGTCAAGTGGTCATGCATGGAGAGTGTGAGTTAAACTAGTGACTAGTGATGATCTCAAAATGATTTTTTTGATCTATAAAGTATAATGAACTGAAAAACTGACTAGTGAGTTGATTTGATTTGAGTCATCAAACCCAGACAGGATCCAGGATGGACAAACTCAAGTATAAAAAAAACATCAACCGTGGTCATGGAATTAATAATTGTTACCAACGCATGTAATTCTAAATGCTAAATAAGGAATATAAAAAATAGTCTCATATTATGGTGTATTATGTATATATACTAACAGTTCAAAAATATGTACTTTTGAAGTTTTGAGTGAATCAGTGGCCAGTGTCTGACTAATAAAAGGGGAAGGGGTAGAATGGCATTGCAAACTGCAATACTGGCAACTGTTGGCTGTTAAACTGCTGACTGCTGACTGCTGCTGGTCTGGAGCTGATTGTTATTAAGCTAGATCCTTTTACTGGTGCAGATAATTAAATCAAAATCACTATCACAATCACAGTCCAAAGTCCAAGCATTATTCATCAAAAATGAAAGTGGTAGCGTGAATGCTCTGGAAAGCTTTTTATTAAATAATGATGCTTTGACTATTATGATTGCATTATTGATCCGCATCGCAATAATGCAATAAAACTGTGCTACTTTTGACTTTAGCATGGATTATGGACTTTATGGACCATTCAACTTTAAATCTCCTTTTGAATGTTAAATATATTCGGAATTTAACCAGGTGCCTACAACCTACTTTAAGTTTGAAGTTTTGACAGGCTCTACTACTCTACTACTACATATACACACAACCGAATAATTCGATTTAATTTGAGATCATTACTGCATACATAGTAGGCCACTATTAACGTATTAACATTAACTATAGGTTTAGGTCCATAGTTATTACTGTACTGTGCAAATAAAAGTGTGACTAACGTGCTGACAATGAGACTTCAAATTGTAATTGTACTAGTAAACTTTTGCAATAATAAACAATAGAAGAATGGAATTTTCGAGTTCGAATCTACAGTCATACAGTCAGCAGTTGACAGTAAAGTATTTACACGAAAGCTTCCGCAGCTATCAGCACACATTCGGCATGCATTAGTTGTTGTTGTAGTTTTGTTTTTAGTTCCAAGGCAGTATTCACAAATAGTATTGATTAGGAAATGAGGATAGTTGATGGGAAACGTCAGGACTGGCGATTTTTATTGATTAGCAACATTATTGATTGATTGATTGATTGATTCACCGTAAATAAGGGCTTTGCATGTATTACTTCACTCGACTTTTTCTTTGGTCAGGAATCTCATGCTAGGTTACGATTTAACCTTTTTAACCTATTCGAAACAGACACACCATGAAAAGAATGCTTTAAAAAGTGTTAATATTACAAATACACTTTTCAAAAGAGTCAAAACTAATAATAATTAACATTTTCGAAAGACACAATGCAAGAAAGTAACACTTTCAAAAAGGTCAAAACTGGCCGGAAATTACACTTTTCAAAAACATTCAAAACTATAGTAATTGACATTTTTAAAAGCGTCAAAATAACAAAGATACATTTTTGAAAACGTGTTAAGCTAGATAAATAACCGTTTCAAAAAGGTTAAAACGGTTAATATTTGTCTAGCTTTATATATTTTTTGTAAATGTGAATTTCTTGTTTTGACCTTTTTGAAAGTGTCAGTTACTATATTGTTTTGGGCATCTTTCTGAAATTGAAATTTCTTGTTTGAACGTTGAACCTTTTTGAAAGTGTTGGATACTATAGCTTAGCATGTTTTGGAAATGGTAATTTCGTATTTGGATCTTTTGGATTTTTGAAAGTGTTAGTTATGCTATTAGTTTTTTGACCTTTCTGAAAAAGCTAATTTGCCAAATAAACACTTTTGTAAAGGATTTTCAGAAAAAACTAAAGCCAGAAAAGCTCATTGAATATTTAATCAGAGCATCACAAAATTCGCAAAAAACATTATCAAAAATATTACCAAAATTCGTATTTTTTGCCTCCTTTCCAAAAAGTTCAATGACAGAATGACATAATAAATGATAGACTGTCAACTGTCGATTGCCATTGCCCAGTGAACGCCTTCTATATGCATACCTATGCACCTAGCTTACGGCACTACCTGTATGATTACGATTTGATTGATTTGGTCTACTTTTTGGTCCTAATTCCTTGTTGGTTCCATTTCCCTATCTAGTGACTGGTGAGTCGAACTGGACAACTGGACTGG